>PVIU01000990.1:55445-177829 GCA_004026605.1 Ondatra zibethicus | reverse complement strand
ATTGACTGTGTCCTTTGCTTTACAGAAGCTTCTCAGTTTCAGGAGGTCCCATTTATTAATTGTTTCTCTCAGTGTCTGTGCTGCTAGGGTTCTATTTAGGAAGTGGTTCCCTGTGCCAATGCATTTAAGTGTACTTCCCACTTTCTCTTCTATAAGGTTCAGTGTGGTTGGCTTTATGTTGAGGTCTTTGATCCATTTGGACTTGAGTTTTGTGCATGGTGATAGATATGGATCTATTTTCATTTTTCTACATGTTGATATCCAGTTATGCCAGCACCACTTGTTGAATATGCTTTCTTTTCTCCATTTGATATTTTTTGCTTCTTTATCAAATATCAGGTGTTTGAAGATGTGTGGATTGATATCCGGGTCTTCAATTCGGTTCCATTGGTCCTCCTGTCTGTTCTTATGCCAGTAACAGGCTGTTTTCAGTACTGTAGCTCTGTAGTAGAGTTTGAAGTCAGGGGTTGTGATACCTCCAGAATTACCTAAGATATCTTAAACAAACACAGGTAGTGATGGCACACGCTATCCCTTTAATCCCAGTACTCAGGAGGCAGAGGCAGACAGATCTCTGTGAGTTCAAGGCCAGCCTGGTCAACAGAGTGAGTTCCAGGAGAGCCAAGATTCCATAGAGAGACCCTGTCTTGAAAAAAATATTTATATCTTAAACAGACAAAATCACATTTACTGTTTCCTTTTAGAAGAGGAGGCTCAGAGATGTCCAAAAACCTACCCAGGGTCACACATCTTGTAGGCCAGTATGGCTGGAATTTGAATCCGGTTCTAACTGCAGCATCTGTGGGTGTTTTACTCCATCTGTTGCTTCTGTAAAGAAGTTAGACACCAACGTGATTTCCACTCCTTTAAAAGATTCCACTCCTCCAGTGTCTGAGACGCTGAATAAATATTCATGGAGCATCGGAGGCGGAGACTGCTTGTTTGTTTCCTGGCTTCCCAGACCCGAATAATCATACAGAAACTATACTAACTACAACATTGTTCCGCCTATGACTAAGGCATATTTCTAGCTAGCTCTTACATCTTGAATTAACCCGTTTCTATTACTCTGTGTATCACCACGAGGCTATGGCCTACTGGTAAGATTCCAGTAAGAGTCTTCCTGACTCCGCCTACTCTCTCTCTATCTCTTCCAGCCTAGCTATATTCTGCCCTGCCATAAGTCAAAGCAGTTTCATTCATTAACCAGTAAAAGCAACACATATACAGAAGGGCATCTCAAATCAGAGCACACTGATGGACACAGCGAGGCCCTGTTGTGTCTTCGGATGCCGGGGTCTGTTCATCACGTGGGCAGTCTTGAGATAGGATCAGCAAAGGGGTGGAAGGCTATTTCCTCTCTGTCACGCTTATTCCAGTGTTGTAGCCGCTGAGGAAGCCAGATGTTTTTGCTTACTCTGCTCTGGAGAACACAGAGAACAGCAGAATTAACTTATAACAGGCTGGGCTTGCTTGCTGCTCAGCATGGTCTATTAGATGGTTTAGCTAGGCACGGGTAACAAGCTGGGAACATCTTATTGTGGACACGCTCATAGCCACAAATCAAAACCCAGTCTCTGAGAGGGAGCAGAGCAGAAAGGGCAAGTGGCTGGAGATGTGGCATCCAAACACACCCCGTGACACAGGAACTCCTTCTTGGCTGCAGATGTGACGTCCAAACACACCCTGTGAGACAGGAACTCCTATCAGAAGGCTATGCAAGGCCACAATAGGCTCATCCCGTGACAAAACAGGAAGCAGCAATCTGGTGACTGAAGGGGGAAGACTATGGAATGCTGGGCCATAAATCTTAAAGGCACTTCAGTCTTTGATCCATTATCTATTGTTGTAAAAGACACTGCCAGAACCTTCTGGGCAGAAAACAGCGTGCTGATGTTCCATTTCTGTGGCTGGGAATCCGAAATATCCACTACATGGGTTTGGCTCTGGTAAGGTCTTTCTTGAAGTTGTCATCAGCTGAGAGTTGGGGCTGTGGACAGCTGAAGGCTTGATGGAGTCCATGACGTCTCCCACATGGCTCACTCACCCAGGCTGACTGAGAGGTGCAGGGGACCAAGGGGGATGAGCATAATGGGGAATGCATCTGGAAGCTGTAATACCCTTTACGACGCGACCCAAGGTCAGCATTGTCGTTCTACCAGTTCTGTCTTGCACTCAGACCAGACTCCAGTCAACTTGGGAGGTGACACATGGGATCGTGTCTTAGCTGGAGCTGCTAACAGGACACCACAGGAGGGTGGCTTGAACACTGAGACCAGACGCCACCAGAGTTAGTTCTTGCTGAGGGCATGCCCTGCCTTACAGATTTACCTTTCCACTGAATCCTCACACGGAAGAGTCAGAGAGTACTCTGGTCTCTCCATTTTCTTACGGGGACAGTAATCTCATCACAGGGCCTTAACCATCAGGACCCTGTCCAAACCACTTTGCAGAAGTCCCATCTAAGTCCATCACACTGGGCTGGGACTTTAGCTCGTGGGCTTCTGGGAGACACAAATTCAGTACATCATAGAAGTGAATGTTAGCAGGCATGGCCCGTTGAGGCCAGAGCTTTTAAAAGTAGACTGCCATTTCTGAGACTATAGTCTAGAAAAGTTGACAGGCGGGGTGGGATGTGGCTCAACCTATTCAGCACACATGAAGCCTTGGGTTTGATTCCCAGTATCACAGAAACTAGGCATGGCGGTGAATACCTGCCATCCTAGCACTCAGGAAGTAGAGGCAAGAGGATTAGAACCTCTAGGTCAGCCTTGGCTACATAGAGAGTTCAAGGCTAGCCTGGGCTACTTGAAACCCTGTCTCAAAAACAAAACAAACACACAAAAAAGAAAAAGAAAAGAAAGGAGAGAACAGAGACGAGATGGCAGGAGTTTGTACTGTTTTAGGCAAGATGATGTTCATGGTGGCTTTATTTACAATAGGAAGAATTAGGAGGTGTCTTAGGCAGGGTCACTATTGCTGCAATGAAAACACCATGACCAAGAGCAAGTTGGCGAGGAAGGGTTTATCTGGCTTACACTTCCACATCGCTGTTCATCACCAAAGGAAGTGAGGACAGGAACTCAAGCAAGGCAGGAACCTGGAGGCAGGAGCTGACGCAGAGGCCATGGAGGGTGCTGCTTACTGGCTTGTTCCCCATGGTTTGCTCAACCTACTTTCTTATAGAACCAGAGCCACCAGCTCAGGGATGGCCCCACCCACTATGAGCTGAGCCCTTCCCCATCATTACCAAATAAGAAAATGCCCTACAGGCTCTCTTGAGGCTGGATTTTATGGATGCTGACACTCCCTCTTCTCTAATGACCGTAGCTTGTTCCAAGTTGACATAAAACTAGCCAGCAAAACAGAGGCCACCGTGAATCCATCTTACATCCCTAGCTAAACTAGTTCTAGCACTCCACATAACAGAGTAAGATTATTCAGCATGGCTGGGCAGTGGTGGCGCACGCCTTTAATCCCAGAACTTGGGAGGCAGAGGCAGGTGGATCTCTGGGAGTTTGAGGCCAGCCTGGTCTACAAGAGCTAGTTTCAGGACAGGCTCCAAAGCTACAGAGAACCCCTGCCTCGAAAAACCAAAAAAAAAAAAAAATGGAGATATCAAGAGGAAAAAGAACGATGCTGTCTCTATGCTTTGGGCAATGGTGATTTCCTCAAATGTGTTGTATAGTAAGTAGATACTTTGAGCTCCAGGGTGGGTCCAAAGGAGAGACTGAGGGCTGGGAAGCTCTAGGTCAGGCCCAAAAGAGAGACTGAGGATTGGGGAGCCCTAGGGCAGGCCCAAAAGAGAGACTGAGGATTGGGGGAGCTCCAGGGCAGGCCCAAGGGAGAGACTGAGGATTGGGGAGCCCCAGGGTGGGCCCAAAGGAGAGACTGAGGATGGGGAGCCCCAGGGTAGCCCCAAAGAGAGAAAACAGTAACTTCTTAGATTGCCTCTGTCTTCCCACACTGCTTTCTCCTCAGCCTCCCACCCCCAAAGTTGGCTTCTGAGTGGCCTCCCCTTTCTGAACCAGGCTGTCTTTTCTAACTGGAGGTTCAGCAGCCACCTGCCAGTTTGCCCTTGAGCGGCAGACTGGCCATCTGGTTCTAGGCACCGTCTTTAATTCAGCTCTCTAATTCTCTCTGTCACCCACAGCCATGAGAACCCTGAGCACCCAGGGCTGGGAAAGGCCAGGGGTCCTCCTTGACCCTGGGTTATTGGCAGACGGTCATCATCTGTTCCCGTCCTTCCCCCAGGCCAGGGGGAGACACCAGCCACGATCTTGACCCCTAACACATTAATTATCCAGGGATTGCAAAGAAAATGAGCCCTTTCTGGAAGAAATCTCCAGCCCCATCTGGTTCTATATTCCCTCAGGCAACCAGGCCTCAGAAAGCTTTTGTGGCTACAAACACAGGTTTCTTCCAGGAAAAACTGCTGCAACCTAACCAGTGTCATCACGTGAGAGTCAGCCGTGACCTACGCCAGCCCAACCCCAGTCAGTCAGCAAGCTAAATGTGACAGAGACAAAGGACATGTTTTCTGCTATGGCTGTAGCACCCATGGAGGCAGCCGGTGGGCTAGACCAGCTGTGGGGCCACTTCACCTCTGTGGGTCCATTTCCTGTCTCGGACAAAACAGGGCCTGCCTCTCATTTAATGAGATAGCATTTAAATTCTAAGCCAAGTATAGGACACATTAAGAGCATTAAAAGTGACTGCTACAATTATGTCACTGTGCTGTCGAAGGGAAGGGGACAGGAAAACACACCTGCTGTAAATTCGCGAATACCCACAGTTTCCCAAGTCCTTGCTCATTCGCAGTAACTTATCCTCACTTGGTAATTTGGGGTGCTTTTTAAAAATTGTGTCGTACTTTGACAAGGAAGCAAAAAATATCAAACGGAGAAAAGAAAGCATATTTAACAAGTGGTGCTGGCATAACTGGATATCAACATGTAGAAAAATGAAAACAGACCCATATTTATCACCATGCACAAAACTCAAATCCAAATGATCAAAGACCTCAACATAAAGCCAGCCATGGGCTGGAGAGATGGCTCAGCGGTTAAGAGCATTGCCTGCTCTTCCAAAGGTCCTGAGTTCAATTCCCAGCAACCACATGGTGGCTCACAACCATCTGTAATAAGGTCTAGTGCCCCCTTCTGGCCTGCAGGCATACATGCAGACAGAATATTGTATACATAATAAATAAATAAAAAAAAAATAAAGCCAGCCACACTGAACCTTATAGAAGAGAAAGTGGGAAGTGCACTTGAACATATTGGCACAGGGAACCACTTCCTAAATAGAACCCTAGCAGCACAGACACTGAGAGAAACAATTAATAAATGGGACCTCCTGAAACTGAGAAGCTTCTGTAAAGCAAAGGACACGGTCAATAAGACAAAACGACAGCCTACAGAATGGGAAAAGATCTTCACTAACCCCACATCAGACAGAGGTCTGATCTCCAAAATATACAAAGAACTCAGGAAATTGAACACCAAAAGATCACATAATCCAATAAAAAAAAATGGAGTACAGACCTAAACAGAGAACTCTCAACAGAGGAATCTAAAATGGCTGAAAGACACTAAAGGAAATGTTCAATATCCTTAGTCATCAGAGAAATGCAAATCAAAACAACTCTGAGATTCCATCTAACACCTGTAAGAATGGCCAAGATCAAAAACACTGATGACAACTTATGGTGGAGAGGTTGTGGGGAAAAGGGAACACTGCTGCATTGCTGGTGGGAATGCAAGCTGGTACAACAACCTTTGGACATCAGTGTGGCGATTTCTCAGAAAATTAGGAAACAACCTTCCTCAAGACTCAATAATACCACTTTTGGGTATATATCCAAAGGATGCTCAACCGTGCCACAAGGACATGTGCTCAACTATGTTCATAGCAGCTTTGTTTGTCATAGCCAGAACCTGGAAACAACCTAAATGCCCCTCGACCGAAGAATGGATAAAAAAAAAAAAAGTGATCCATTACACAATGGAGTACTACACAGCAGAAAAAAATAACGACAGGTTGAATTTTGCAGGAAAATGGATGGAGCTAGAAAGCATTATTTTGAGTGAGGTAACCCAGACACAGAAAGACAATTATCACATGTACTCATTCATAGGTGGTTTTTAAACATAAAGCAAAGAAAGCCAGCCTACAAACCACAATCCCAGAGAACTTAGACAACAATGTGGACACTAAGAGAGACTTACATAGATCTAATCTACATGGGAAGTAGAAAAAGACAAGATCTCCTGAGTAAATTGGGAGCATAGGGACCTTGGGCGAGGGTTGAAGTGGGGACGGGAGAGGCAGGGAGGGGAGCAAAGAAAAATGTAGAGCTCAGTAAATATCAATTAAAAAATGTAAAAAATAAAAATAAAAAAATGTGTCGTGGCTTGTTTATACAGAAAGGAGAAGTGTGGAAGACAGTCTGGGCCGAAGGGTTCAGTACTCAGGGCAGCTGGTCCTTTGTCCTGTGAGAAGGTGCTGTGTCTGTGGGGAAACTGAGGCACTCTAAATATCAGTGTCTTCATTTCTTCATCTAACATCTGACGTTCAGAGAGTCAACTATGAGACTGAAACATGTTTTAAACACATAACAAATAATGTTTTACTCAGCTGTAGTACACACACACACACACACACACACACACACACAGAGAGAGAGAGAGAGACCAATATTGCCTGCTATCCTGTCAACAAATATTTTTCGTCTTAAAGAAAAAAGTGTAGATTTTTTTTCCCTTTATCAGAATCTTCTCTTTCTAGTATCTTGGAGTTCCAGGTCTAGATGCAGGGTCCTACTTGTGCACTGCCATGGGCTCTGACACTTGAGTACTGTCCTGTCCCTTCCCTCTGTCCCTTCCCTCTAGTCCCTTCTCTCTGTCCCTGTTCCCTTTCTTCTATTACTTGCCTGAGTGAGCCAGCCCACCTTGCCTACCTCAAAGGCCCACAGCTCTAAGCTTACATCTCTGGCTGTGAGTTCAACCAGTTCTTCTCCTCCCTTCCTCTGTCTTCCCCGCTCCTTCCACCTCCCTCTTCCCTCCCAGGGATCCTACCTATCAGGGTTTAAAAGATGGCTTTGCCTCATCCTGAAACAACATTGAACTCTGTCCTTTGACATGACAGGGCTGTGAGGTGCTAGAATCTTAAGAGGTGATTGGCTCGTTGAGAGAACAAACACAATGCTCACAAAGACCCCAGAGCATTTGTTTAAAGTCAAGTAAGGTCAGTGTCTTAATTTTTTTTTTTTTATTGCTTGAGAAGCGATCATGACCATGGTAACTCTAACAAAGAAAATATTTAATTGAGGTGATGGCTTACAGTTTCGGAAGTTAAGTCCGTTATTATCATGACTGGGGAGCACGGCAGCATGAAGGCAGATGTGATGCTTGGTTACATCTTGACCAGAAGGTAGCAGGAAGTCAACTGACAGTCACACTGAGTGAAGCATGAGAAAAGAGCCTTCAAAGCCAACCCCCACAGTGACACACTTCCTCCAACAAGTGCTGTGGGACAATAGTCTTATATTGGTTTAATAAAATGCTGATTGGCCAGTAGCCAGGCAGGAAGCAAAGGCAAGGCAACCAGAACAGGAGAATTCTGGGAAGAGGAGAGGCTGAGTATGCACTCGTAATCCAGACACAGAGAAAGCAAGATGAGAATGCCGTGCTGATAAAAAGTATCAAGCCCTGTGACTAACACAGACAAGAATTATGGGCTAATGTAAGTTATAAGAGTTAATAAGAAGCCTGAGCTACTAGGCCAACCAATTTATAATTAATGTAGACCTCTGTGTGTTTCTTTGAGACTAAAAGGTTGCAGGACCAGGCAGGACAGAAACCTCTGGCAATAAATGGTGCCAACATGGACAAGTAAATCCACTTAAAACCTGAAAGAGTTTGGGAAGTAATTCTAGACACAAAAGAACAGAGTTAAGCATGGCTTCTTGGTAGCACCATTTTCTCGGGTGGGTTCTGTTTGCTACAGGCAAGTGCATCTCATGTAAAAGAGGCTTCCTCATACAAGTAGAATGTTGTATACATAATTAATAAATAAATCTTAAAAAAAAGAGAGGCTTCCTGACTCAGCTTTAGCTGCAAAAACCTCTTTTAAGAGGCCCTGCCACAAAACACTTAAATGGTGTTTATGATTAGCTGACAACATGCTTCTTGGTGGTGGCATGTGGTGTAGGAGGGTCCTTCTGTATTTGGGTTGCTTTTATTGGTTAATAAAAGAAACTGCCTTGGCCTTCTGATAGGGCAGGACTTAGATAGACAGGAGAAAGAGAACAGGATACTGGGAAGGGGACAGAGCCAGAGAGAGCCGCCCGCCATGAAGACACACTGAATCTTTCCCGGTAAGCCACAACTCGTGGTGACACACAGATTATTAGAAATGGGTTAAACAAATATGTGAGAGGTAGCCAATAAGAGGCTAGAGCTAATGGGCCAGGCAGTATTTCAATGAATACAGTTTCCATGTAATTATTTCGGGTACACACCAGGAGCCGGATGGCAGAAGGGGCCCTGCGCTGGGAACGCAGTCCGAGCCCCTCATCGCAACAGCATGGACCTTGAAACTCCATAGAGTTCTGACAATAACCATGGCTCTGGCCAGTACCTACGCCATGAAGCTAGACTCTCAGAAAGCTAAGGAATGGGGTGGATCCAACCATCAAAGTCATGGCTTTAATCCTAGCCATATTGCTTAGCAAATTAAAGATTCATGTGGTCAGAAAAAGAGAGAGATATGGTAAAGATAGACTCAGATGAAAAAAAAACCTCTATATGGTATATAATGTGTTTAAAAATAAAATATATGTAGGCTTGGGAGAGAAAAGAAAAAGGATAAAGTCCTTTAAAAAAAAAAAAGAAGTTGGATGTGGCGACACACTTTTAATCCCAGCACTTAGGAGGAAGAGGCAGGCAGAGCTCTGTGAGTTCAAAGACAGTCTGGTCTACAGAGTGAGTTCCAAGAGAGCCAAAAATACACAGAGAACCATGTCTCAAAAAACCAAAAAATAAAAATAAAAGAAATAGAATTTAAAATAAAGCCACGTAAAGATGGAAAATACACAGAGTCTGGATACTGTATGTTATTGTGCTGTCTTTGAATTGTTTGAATGCTGAGGAAGGAACAAAAGCTGCTAAAGGACATTTGATTAAAAATGCTGCTGGATTAATCAAACATATGTATTTTGAAAATACCTTGACTTCAAAATTTAAGTCAAAAGATATGTTACTTTGGAGAAGAGATTCTACTTTTGTTTCCACAGGAAACGAGAGTCTGTGGATTCATTCTGGGTTAAGAAAACTCAGGTTTGGTCAAGGAAGACCCCTGAGAGATCTCCGATAGGAGCAGATGGCCCAGATGTCTGAGTTCTATGAACTCAGTTCCAGAACAGTTTTACGACTGCTGGCTGAGATAATCAAGCCTCATAGAATACTCCAATCAGGACTTGACCATAATTCTAAATCTTCTTTAGGTCCCCATAAGATTATCAGTGCCCCCAATCAGCAGGAAGTATCCTGGAAAATTATGCCCACATTCTGAAAAAATGGAATATGGATATTTATCTTTGTTTAGAGTGTTGGTTACAAGTTGTTATGGATAATAATCTGGAAAAAAAGCTAAACAAAGGACATTACATTTAGAGTTCTTGTTTTGGAAAAAAGGGGGGATTGCTGTGGACAATGGTCTTATATTGTCTTAATAAAATGCTGATTGGCCAGTGGCCAGGCAGGAAGCAGAGGCAGGGCAACCAGAACAGGAGAATTCTGGGAAGAGGAAAGGCTGAGTCTCCAGTTGTCACCCAGATGCAGAGGAAGCAAGATGAGAATGCCGCGCTGATAAAAGGTACCAAGCCACATGGCTAACACAGACAAGAATTATGGGCTAATGTAAGTTATAGGAGTTAATAAGCCTGAGCTAATGTGTTTCTTTGGTACCGAAAGGCTGCAGGACCAGGCGGGCAGACACCCGAGTCAACAGGACTTCTCCAATTTGCCTCTGGAAGTGAGCTCACAGCCACCTCTTGTCTCCATCTTGCTATCTCCCTCACACACAGGTGATCAGTTGTCCATTCAGTGGTCTTTTGTTGGGCACTGACTGAGGGCCAGGCCCCATGGTGGACCCGGCCACCTCACTGAGTCACTGGAGCCCATCTGCACTGGCTTCCTTCTCTCTCCAAAACACTTTTCAGCCAAACCTTGAGTGCTGTCTCTAGCACAGTGCATCTGTGACACTTTCTGTGTTGGTGCCAGTGTCCCGTGTGTGTGCTGTCCTCTACAGCAGACACATGTGAGCTAATGAGCTTGGGTGGCTGAGGAACTGAACTGGAGTTTACGTTTTGTGAAGTTTGACACACGGACCTGGGGGAACATGCTGACCCCACAGAGTTCGAGCCCCTCCATGCTCCAGTGCCCTAATGCTCAGGTCCAGTTCCCTGATAATGACCTACGGCACTCAGCACAGGCTGGGCCCCTCCCATCTCTTGTCCTGGCCTCTGCCTGTTCCACTGGTTTGCTTAGCGTCTGTGGAAACCAGAACACCAGCTTCCTCCTCCACCTAGAACATTCTTCCCCATACAACCCCCACGTTTTTATCTATTTGATTCCCAAATCAGGGTTCCTTCTGGCTTCTGTGAGTGGAACTTAGATGTGTTCGGAAAGTTTGTGTCATTGTAAGGGGCTGCACCGGTGACAGGCTATCCTTATTGGCTGCCCGTCCACCACAGATGTTCTGCAGATTCCTCATGGTAATACAGAAAGGGGCTTTATAGGAAGTGGAATGGTGACCAGCAGGAAGGGCGGGGCATGTGCCCATTTCCTTTAGGAATCAGCCATTGCAAGGAAGGCTAGAGAAATGGTGACCAGCCTTTGATGAGAGAGCAGGTGCTGTCAGGGACAGAGAGGCAGCTGGTGAGGGACATGCCCCATGCCCCCAGCTCTCATCCACTCAGATGCTCTGTGGATACAATGTAGAGCCAGCACCTAGCAGGAGGATTCTTGTAAGATGAGCTAGACATGATGCCCACGCTCTAACCACCCCTCCCCACAGGAGGCAGAGGCAGGAGGATCTCTTCCAGTTTCATGTCAGCCTGGGCTACAGAGTGGATCCTTGTCTCAAAACGCAAACCAAAAAAGAACCAGACACTATGGCAGCAGAAGGAGCTGTGGCCTTAGTATGGTAGAGAAAGGTCTGTGTGGACCAGGTGAGTCTAAACCTCCTGACCAAGAGAGATTAGCTCCTGCGTTCATTCATTAGCATGTTCTGCATTTCGTCACTCAAGTACTTATTTCTTTTCTTTTTTTAAAGTTTTATTTATTTATTTGTATTTTATGTCTGAGTGCTGTGCATGTACACTTGCACACCAGAAGAGGGCGTCAGAGGGAGGACGGGGTGAATTCAGCCTACACTTCCACATCACAGCTCCTCACTGAAGGAAGTCCGGACAGGAACTCAAACAGGACAGGAACCTGGAGGCAGGAGCCGATGCAGAGGCCACAGAGGGTGCTGCTTGGCTTACTCAACCTGCTTTTCTTTCTTTCTTTCTTTCTTTTCTTTCTTTCTTTCTTTCTTTCTTTCTTTCTTTCTTTCTTTCTTTCTTTCTGTCTGTCTGTCTGTCTGTCTTTCTTTTCTTTCTTTCCTTTCTTTCCTTTCTTTCTTTCTTCCTTCCTTTTTCTTTTTCTTTTTTGCGGGGGTTTCTTTGAGACAGGGTTTTCTTTGGTAACAACCCTGGATGTCTTAGAACTACCTCTTATAGACCAGGCTGGCCTTGAACTCACAGAGATCCACCTGCCTCTGCCTCCTGAGTGCTGGGATTAAAGGCATGAGCCACCACTGTCCAGCCTCAGCCTGCTTTCTTATGAGACTCAGGACCACCAGCCCAGGGACAGCACCACCCACAATGGGCTGCGCCTCCCCATCAATCACTAATTAAGAAAACACCCTACAGCTGGGTCTCATGGAGGTATTTTTCTCAATGGCGGTTCCCTCTTTTCTCCTTCTGTGTCAAACTGGCCAGTGCACACTTCACAGGCTTAGAGGATACACAGCGGAGGCATGAGATCCTCTAGCCCAGAGACACAGAGCCCAACAGATGGCATGGATTTGGTAAACAGAGGGTAGCTACCACCCCAACTCACCTATGGCTTCTCAGGAGAGGTTCAGGATGGTGTGTGGCTTGAGGGCGCCATGAAGGACTTCTGGTACCTAGGAAAACAACAAACGGATGGGGTAGGGGCATTCTGGACCATATGTAGCTCAGTGGCCCAGGCCTGTAATCCCAACCTAATGGGGAGGCTAAGGCTGGATGATTGCAGTTTCAAGGCTAGCTGGAAAAATTAGTAAGACCATGTCTTAGAAAGTGGTCTATGCCAGGTGGTGGTGGCACATGCCTTTAATCCCAGCACTCAGGAGGAAGAGGCAGGCGGATCTCTGTGAGTTCGAGGCCAGCCTGGTCCTGCAAGAGCTAGTTCCAGCACAGGCACCAAAGCTACAGAGAAACCCTGTCTCATAAAACCAAAAAAAAAAAAAAAAAAAAAGAAAAGAAAAGAAAAGAAAGTGGTCTAGCCTGTGGGAAGCCCTAGGTTCAATCCACAGTACTGTCTCCTCCCCACCTCCAAATAAGACCCACTTGGCATATTTATGTAGCCATAGCCAGTTATATTGACTCTTAGTACCTGAGTTTCTCTCTCTTAGAAAGTATGTCATTAGTACTCGTGACCCCAGCTCATCACAAGGGATCAAGTCACTTAGCCAATCGCCTAGTTTGACAGGTTTGTGCATAGCCCTCCATGCCACAGACATCCCGTTTACTCTGCAGGTGTGTAAAGTTCATCCAAGGATCGTGGTTCTCCTGGCTCAGGCTCACTCCTCCTCTACACCCTGTGATTGACTGTCGCCAAGCCTGTATTTTAAGGGCTGTTCAGGAAAAACAACAGCAGCTATTATGACAAGGAGGCAGTGAATTCCATCTGGGGAGAAGGATGGGGCTAGGGAAAGTCTGCGGGCCTGGCTGGGAGCCGGACCAGGAGGAAGTCGGGAAGGCTGGGTACTCAGGATCTCCTCTCAGGGTTTCCAAGAAGAAAACAGAAGATTAGGACTGGGCATGGTGGCATCTGTATGCCAACACTAGGAAGGCTGAGGCAGGGTAATTACTACAGGCTTGGAGCCAGTCTGCATTTTAGTGGGGTGAGGCTTTGTACCAAACAACAACAAAAGCAAAACAATCAAAAAAGGCAGCCAGGGGCCTGGAGAGATGGCTCAACTGTTAAGATACAAGCTGCTCTTCCAGGGTCCCTGAGTCTGATGCCCAGCACTCACATGGAGGCTCATGCCTGTCTAACTCCAGCTCCAGGACATCTGATGCTGGTTTCTGGCCTTTAAGGCATCTAGGTACACACAGACATACACACAGGACTCATATACATAATAATGATAATAATAATAATAATAGCAATAAACAAAAACAAAGGTGGCACAGGACTCTCCAGCACTGGGGAGGTGGAGGCAGGAGGATCAGTTCAAGGTCATCCTCAACTACGTAGCAAGATATAGGCCAGCTTAGTTACAGGAGACCTCTCAAAACACAAAACCAAACCAAACCAAACCCAAAGGAAGCATTAAAGAAAAATAGCAAGCAAGCAAACAGAAAAATCCCAAAACAAAACCAAAAATAGAGAACCAAGAATTCTCTAGGAAGCTTGCACAGGCTAGATATTCAGCTAATCTTGCCTCCCAGATAAGAGTGTGTGCATGTGTGCGTTGTGTATTAAACTGCACATGTACGTGGGAGATTGGGGAAGTTTCCCTAATCCTTGTCCAGATGCAGGCCTTGCTCAGTCTGGTGCCCAGCCCACCCAAGCCCTTACTTGGACCAGAGCTGCGCTGCCAGGCGCCACCCTAGCTTTGTGTTGTGGCAGATGTTTTCAGATATACCATGGCAACCGCAGAACAGGATGTGCCTCTGCCTCCAGATTGCAGCAGGGACAAGCCCACACTCTCAGACTGCCCTGTTCCCCTCCCCAAGGGAAAAACTGCCCAGGACCTGGTGTTGGTTCTAGAGATCTTATACTTTGGATGGGGGATATGTGTACATCCCTGCTAAAGGTTGTTTCTCTAGTGATCCTGCATTTGTGCCTCTTCGCCCTTAAAGAGGTATCAATGAGGCAAGAAGCAGAGGCTCTAGTCAGTGAATGGGCCACCCATTGTCTTTGTGGACATTACTGTCCTTGAAAGATGTCTTATTTCACAACCTGGACCAACTTTATA
Source organism: Ondatra zibethicus (assembly GCA_004026605.1). Taxonomy (NCBI): domain Eukaryota; kingdom Metazoa; phylum Chordata; class Mammalia; order Rodentia; family Cricetidae; genus Ondatra; species Ondatra zibethicus. The sequence goes on along the minus strand of PVIU01000990.1, from coordinate 163,531 downwards.
CAATACACAAGACCATAGTTCCGGAGGGTTTACTGTGTGCTCATTACACATATATTTTGTTTTGTTTTGTTTGAGACAGGGTTTCTCTGTGTAGCCCTGGAACTCACTATGTAGACCAGGCTGGCCTCAAACTCACAGAGCTCTCCCTGCCTCCCTAGTGCTAGGATTAAAGGAGTGTGCCACTACACAAAGCTAGTGATACATTTTGTTTAAAATAGAATTTCCCTAAGTGACCTAGGCTGGTTTCAAACTCGTAATTCTCCTGCCTCTGCCCTCCCAGTCACTGGATTACAGTTATGTGCCACTGTACTTGACTTACCTAGTAATTTTTTGGAACTCCATGATGAGGTTATTTCTATTTTCCCTTTTTTTGTTGTTGTTGTTTGGTTGCTTTTGTTGTGTTTTTGAGATAGGGTCTTATGCAGCACAGGCTGGCCTTAAATTCCCTTGAACCTTTGCAGATTTGAGTACCTATGGAACAACTGGGTGCCCTCCCCTCCTCCTCCTGTTAGTGCCTATGACAGCAGCCATGCAGCATGGAGCGTGTGCCCGTGGACAGATGTTTTCCTTGTGTCAGTAGTAATAGTGTCAGCAGACATTGTTGGCCCCACTGGTAGCACGGCCTTCCCTGCATTTATGCACACAGCTGCTCTGCTTTTGAAACAGGGTCTTAGTATGTAGATCAGGCTAGCTTTGAATTTGGGATCTTCCTGTTAGTCTTCCCAGGGCCAGCTTGCATGTTGTATGCGCTGATATCCACTATCAAGAAGCGTAGGAAGCCTGGCTCTGATTCTCTCTGCTTTTCTTCTGCTTTTGAAAGAGCATCTATATGGCCTTAGTTGGCCTAGAACTCACTCTATAGCCCTGGCTGGCCTCAAACTCATAATCCACCTGCTTCTGTCTCCTGAGTACTGGTGTTCATCACCACAGAGTCTCATGTAGCCCAGGCTAGTCTGAAGCTATGGTTCCTGGTCTCCCAAGTTGGAGTAAAAGGTGTGCACCACCACTTCTGGGCCGTCAGGTCTCTCCTGCCCTGAAGTCCCCAGTCGTCAGGCCCTGTCACTTGACTGTGAATCTCATCAAGCTCAACAGCTCTCAGGACTCTGAACGGTGCCACTGGCTTTCCATCATCTCCAAGAAGGTGGGCAGTGGAGCGAGGGGCTTCCTGGCCTTCAAGGTAAGAATGCTCTGGAAACATGACCTCTTGTAGCTCAGGCTAGCCTTGAGCTCACTCTGTAGCCAATGGTGACCTTGAATTTCTGATCCTCTGCCTCCACCTCCTCAGTGCTAGGGTTACAAATATGAAACACCACATCGAAGTTATTGTCTTTTTTTCTTTCCTCTTTTCTTCTTTTTCTTTCTGGTGTTAAGGACTGAAATTCAGCCTTGCACATTCTAGGAAAGTAGTCTACCCCTGAGCCACATCCCAACCTAGAGAATCAGCCTTTCAGTGTTAGTTAGATGTGGGTACATCCTCCTCTGGTTTGGGAGCTAATAAAGGAAACATTTTATTTGCTGGAACAGTTTACCAAAAAAGGAATTTCAGGCTGAAGCTGGGCTCTTACATGTTAGAAGGTGACTAGTATATAGAAGTCACCTTGTGGAGCCCAGCAGTATGGAGCATGAAATGGTACCGATTTCTACATGGCTGAAGGTCCACCTTCCTGCTACACCTAAAGGGACATGAGGGGCTGCAGAGCGGCTCAGTGGCTAAGAGCACTTGGCTGCTTTTCCAGCAGACCTGAGTTCTATCTAGTCCCAGCATGTGCACAGCGGCTCACAGGAGATCTGACGCCCCCTTCTGGCCTCCTTGGGCACCAAGCACAGACACACATGTGCACTCATGTGTATGGGCAGAACACTCAAGACAGAAAAACACAGCGTCCTTAAACTGGTGTGAACCCTTCTGAAATCCCAAGCCTTCTGGAGTGTCTGCCAGTCTCTCGCCACAAAAGGGCATCCTTAGTTTAAGTAAACACTAGGTACCTCCCTAGCAAAACCACTCACACTGAAGGTGTGATCTGGGATTGTACACAACCCTGGCATGGTTACACTAAAGATAAAATCAAGGGCCTGCAGCTCACAGTATCTGGTGGGTCTGAAGAAAACCCACGCTGTTGGGTGTGTGTGGGGTGTTGTCTCAAAGTATGTATAAAATGCGGTTGTAACTAGCAAAGTATAAGCCTACATCACATTCTTATTTTAGCAGTTTCTAAATATGGCTATCAGAATTCCTGAATTATTATGGGAAACACACACTGCTGGGACCTGCCCCTAGACCAGTGAGTGGTTCTCAGCCTTCCTAACCCTTTAATACAGTTCCTCATGGTGTGGTGACCCCAGCCATAGAGTTATTTTCATTGCTACTTCATAACTGTAATTTTGCTACTGTTATTAATTGTAATGTAAATATCTGAGATGCAGGATATATGATAAGCAACCCTGTGAAAGAGTTGTTTAGACTGAGAACACTGCCCTAGACTGACTTGTGGGCGGAGCCCAGAGAGGTGTGGGCCCCACTTGTACCTCTTGAGTTTCAGGGAAGCACTTGGACCATAGATCCATCTGTTTAAAAGACCTGAGCAGGAACTGAGGATGGCTCAGCAGTTAAGAGCACTTGCTGTTCTTGCAGAAAACAGGTCAGACTCCAGCACCCACATGGTGGCTCATTAATTTCAGTACCAGGAGATTCAATGTCCTCTTCTGATCTCCCCCCCCCTTTTTTTTTTGGTTTTTTGAGACAGGGTTTCTCTGTAGCTTTGGAGCCTGTTCTGGAACTAGCTCTTGTAGACCAGGCTGGCCTCGAACTCACAGAGACCCGCCTGCCTCTGCCTCCCAAGTGCTGGGATTAAAGGTGTGCGCCACCACCGCCCAGCTATCTTCTGATCTCCTTAAACACCAGGCATGAGTGTGGTGCACAAACATGTGAGCAAAACACCCACACACATAACATAAAATTTAAAAATCTTAAACAAACCAATCAACCACATTTTACAGTGGGCAGTGTGCTACCTCTGGCCTCTCCTTCTTCTTTCTCTCCATCTACCTTCTTTTTCAGTCGGGGTAGAATTTAGGGCCCTGTACACGTGAAAGTCAGTGCTCTGCCACTGAGTTCCATGCCTGGCCATAACTTTACCTTTTGGAGATGAGTTTCACATTGTAGCTCAGGGTGGCCTGAATCTCAGAATGCTTCTCCTGCCTCAGTCTCCCCAGTGCTGGTCACACAAGGACTCACGAAGCCCAAGATGGCTTCAAACTTGCTGAGTAGCCAAGGATAACGTTCAACTTCTGGTCCTGGAGTTATAGGTTATAGGTCCATGCTGGACCAATCTTTTAATTTCACATTAGATTATTCCCTGGCAATTTTGACTCACCTGAGTTTATCTGGGGCTGTTAATCTGGCTGTTTCACTGTGGTGAGTTAATACACGTACACTCCGGCTTACTCTTCAGTCTCTCGAGCTGTGACAGCAAATTGAGATGAACTGAAACGTACTTCAGCATCTGGGCAGAGTGGACTTACTGTCCTGTCCATGTACCAGACAAATTCTGTATGACTGGCTTACCTAGCCACTGGGATGGGAGAGTGGGACCAAAAGTCTCCCTCACCAGTAGTGTTGCAGTCAATATGGGGAACAGGAGTCCCCTTGGCTCTTCCCAACTGCAGAGCTAGGACAGGCAATTTTAAGACATGGCAGCCTGACTTCCTCAGTATCCAGATGTTGTGTTTGGGACCTTAAACGTGTCCCAAAGGCCAATGCCATTAAGGGTGTCACAGCTGATGGAATTAGCTTGAGGTGAGGTCTAGGAGAACACTGGATCACTGGGGTTGAGCCCTTCAAAAGGATACTGGGGACCACTCTGGTCTCTCCCTGCACCTCTTCAATATAATGCCTTGCCATGGGCCCCCAAAGCAAGGGACCTGCATAACCCAGGACAGAAACCTTTGCAACCATGAACTAAGGACTTGTTCTCCCCCCCACCCCCAGATGCTTTATAAAAATTTGGTTTGGCCAGGTGGTGGTGGCATACTTTTTTTGTTTGTTTTGTTTTTCAAGATAGAGTTTCTCTGTAGCTTTGGAGCCTCTCCTGGACTTGCTCTGTAGACCAGGCTGGCCTTGAACTCACAGAGATCCGCCTGCCTCTGCCTCCCAAGTGCTGGGATTAAAGGTGGGTGGTGCACATCTTTCCAGCATTTGGGAGGCAGAGGCAGGCAGATCTAGAGTTTGAAAAATGTCTGATCTACAAAGTGAGTTCTAGGACAGCCAGGGTTACACAGAGAAGCCATGTCTCAAAACAAACAAACAAACAAAGAACAAAACAAAAAAACAAACATCTCAAGAAACTTTTTTCTTTTTTGGTAGAGGACGTTACTCTGTAGCATGGGCTGTATGGAAGTCACTGTATAGACCAGGCTGGCCTCCTGCTTCTGCTTTCCAAGTGCTGGTATTAAAGGTATGTGTCACCACTGCCTGGCTTGTATTCTACTGGTCCAACCCCAGCCACAGATGACAGGACTGGGAAGAGACTTAGGAGGTGCAATAAATCTAGAAAAATAAAAGAATGCCAAGGATGACAGGGAAGAGCATAACGGAGGTCTTGGCAAGGGCTAGCAGCGGGGCCACTGGCACACACGGGCACTTGCATGACATTTATAAAGGAAGTGTTTATTTTCATCACAAGAAGCACGCAGACTATATACAGTACACACCAACAGAAGTAAAAAAAAAGTGCACTATGCTTCTACTGCAAATTCACAGTACAAAAGATACTGCCTCTTAAATATATAATATAAAAACAATAGAAAAATCAAAGTTGTGATGTGACGCATGGGACCGGCGGCAGCCTCTGACAGTGAAGAACATGGTCTGGTGTGGCTCCTCTGGGGTGAGCTGCACCCACAATCTGCTGCAAGGAGCTGAGGATATGGACAGGAGAAGAGGGGTGTGAAGGGGGCTACGGGGCTACAAACCTCTACAATCCAGAGCTCAACTGTGAGGGGTTAGGCGGAGGTACCAGGCTGTGGGGCAGGGATGCAGGGCCTGCACCACCTCCTGGATGCTTGGTAAACCAAATCACACCTTCATTGGCTACCATGGGCTGCGGTGTTTGCTGATGCCAACCTGGCCTGCAGGAACTCAACAGTGCCATTTCTGGCAGGCTCTGTAGTTACAAACCACAATGTCAACTGCATAGCAGAATAAACATAATGGGGGGAGAGAAACTCAAGTCCTAATCTCAACCACCAGGACAAGACAAAGTACCCAGCCACAACAGATGAGAGCTGAACAGTTGCATATAAATACACAGTATTTGTAAACGATTATTAAGGCACTCAATTGTAAAACAATAATTTCAGTGTAGAGGGAGCAGCTATCTTCTCATGCAGCAAGGCCAACAGCCAGGGCAGCAGAGGCTGCGTAGTTAGGACTCCTGCCGAAGATAGGGACTGGAGGGACGGTGGTGTCTACTGCAAAAGGGAAAGACAAGGTGGTCACCCTTCTCCAGATGGTCCCTGGTGGCATCACTGCAGATGAGTCTAGGGTGACTTTCTGCATCGCCAGAGGACACAGTATGTGATGAGAGAAATGGCACACACTGGGTTTGATCAGGTACACACACAGAGACACACGCACACCGAATACACAAGGTATACGCACAAAAACTTATGTACATACATGCATGCAGAGTGGACTCTCACACCCAACAGTAACAAAACAAGGGGCTTTGGATAGGGGGAACATCAATGACCTTCATCTGGTCCTTATCATCAGCAGGAACTCAGGATGGGGACCAGGTCAGGTGATTCTGTGCCATGCCACAGGTAATGGGATTGTATGCGCCAAACTTGGCTCCATTCTGCAGCACCCTCTGGTCTTCTATGGGGCAGAGGGAAGGGCTTTAGATTAGCAGGGCTGGATATTCTGCTAGAACAAGCTGTGGAACAGGAGCAGAACGGGCTAGAGCAGCACAGCTCTCCGGGTACCCGTGAGTACCCTGCATGGCCGAGCCACAGGGATGTGCCGTGTGTGATTGGCAGGGGTTGCCGCACCGAGGACAAGAGGGCTGGGGATGCCGAGGACACCTTGCTCTTAGCTCATGTAATCAGGCACCTTGACTGCCCACCCCCTCTATTTAGTACCCTTACACTTCAAGAAGCCTTCTGGGTTGAGGTAAGGTGAGGCCACCACAAGGTTCAAGCTTTTGGGAGGCTATGCAGGTGAGCAGAAACAAGGAGGGTAGCTCAGAACCTAGGGCATCAAGCTAAGGAGAAAGCTCTTCATTCAATGAAGACAACTCAATTCAGTAAAAATGGCAGTCATTAAAATCAGTGGCTTATGCTGCATAAAGCCTCTGCTTGCCCCATGTGCCTCTTCTGTGTGTACCTAATTTGCTAAGATCACACACAAAGCATTAGTCAGGCATGGATGAGTAGCTCACAAAGCAAACCTTTTTTCTTTTTTCTTTTTTTTTGGGTCAGGGTCTATGTAGCTCTGGACTCAGTAATCCACCTGCCTCTGCAGAGGTTAAAGGTGTGTACCACCAAGCCTGGCTGGAACAAACTTTTCCTAAGACAATGTGCAGTTGTCACTGCTGAGGTGAGCCTGGTTTGGCAGGATAATGCCACAGGACCCTTTAGATTAAATACCAATCCACTGTGACAACAGCTAGGTCGAACCCTCCAGGCCAAAACGAAAGCCATCAAGCCAGGGTCTCATTCTGGTGACTTGGGGGGGGGGGGGAACAACACAGGGCGGCAGTGCCCTGCTGGCTGATATGCCAGTGCTTCTAAGAGACATCAGTTTGCCTGAAGTCAAAGACCCACTTGAGTTGACCATCCTCCTGTTTTTACTCTTTGAACAGAACAGGAAAAAATGTGGTTTTCAAAATCCTGTCACCCTTACAGACGGGATTAGAGATCCGGTGGAAACCTATCATTACCAAAGCTAACTAAGGAATTACTTTGACATAAAAATTGATCCACCATGTAAAATTAAACTTGGTGACATATCTGTTAAAGTTGGTCTTTTTAAAAGTTTGCTTTGGTTGGCTGAAGGAGTGCGGAGAAGCCTACAGGGTCTCAGGAGTAAGCAGTGGAAAGTTACTGTTTACGGTGGCTCCACCGACAGTGGTGGGAACACACCCTATAAACAGCACACATCTTTTTTTTTAAATCCTGCCAGGGAGTAGCTCTGAGATAGAGGTTCATGAAGATCCTGCACTAATGAGAGGAGGACTAGCCTTGCTCCTGGAGATGAGCTGGCTAGTGTCCAGGATGGGCATTTTGGGAGCCACACTAACTCCAATCCATCCACTTTCAGGACACAGGCAGTCCTTGAAGGCTTTGTGGTCTTGCTTAGCTGCCTGGCTGAACCAGGCAGCTTCAGGACAGAACTGTGGTCACCTCCACAGGGACTCCGTCTGCAAAAGTGGTAACGGGAAAGGCTGGCATAGTTTGGGGCATGAGGAGGAAGGATTTGGTCTGTGACATCCAAGAAGCAAAGGAAGCCTTCAAATGTCTCCCTACCGTGCCACCCACATGTAGTCCTGAGGCATCACATAATCAGTCAGCAAGCTAGAGGGCCTAAGGAGATGACTGAGTCAGGTGACATCATCTCTATTAGGGTTACTATTTTTGAGGTAGGGCCACTTTGTGGTCCAGGTTGGCCTTTCACTCATGAAAGACCTGCCTCAGTCTCCTGATGCAAGATCACAAGCCCATGCCACTGCCACCAACTTCATCTATCTCTTGACAAACACTTAAAAATGTAAAAACTAAACCTGGGGCATGATGGGATCAGACCTGTAATCTTGGCATTTCAGAGGCTGAGGTAGGAGGACTGCTGGGAATCTGGGGCCAGTTTGGGTTGCACAATTGGATTCTACCTAATATATATATGTATATATATATATACATATATATATATATATATGTATGTATATAAAACAAACTCAAGAGGCAGCAGAGGCAGGAGAGCCTTGCTGAGTTTGAGGCTTACAGTCTATATAGCAAGTTCCAAAGTGCCATGACAGCCAAAGCTACATAGTAAAACCTTATCTGAAATTTAAAAAAATTTTTAAAAAAAGCAAGCCAGGTGATGGTGGCGCACGTCTTTAATCCTAGGAGGGGTACTCTAGGAGGCAGAGGTGGGTGGATCTCTGTAAGTTATAGGTAAACCTGGTCTGCAGAGTGAGTTCCAGGACACAGAGGGCTACACACACACACACAAAAAAAAAATCTCAAGAAACCCAAACCCCCAATAAACCATTTCCACAGCAGAAACAAAATAAATCAGAGGAGAAGTCATGCTCATCTCACAGGGTGGCACATCCTAGTCTGCCAATCACCAAACCAGGCCCTTCCTCCCTCCTGTCATTCTGCCGTCACTGTCTTCTTTATGGGTACCAGTTAAGGTCCCTGACTTGAACCTAGAGCCCTGGCCTCCTGCTGCACTGAGCTAACCTGTGCCCTGTGCTAACACCTGTGTTGCGGCCCATATTGGAGAGCTGGAGAAGAGGGAGCAGTATTTTATGGACAGGAGGGAGTACTCGCCCTGCAGGAAGGGATGCGTGCAAACACAGACCCATTACTCCAACAGTGGCTCCTGGAGAGGGCCCACGAGAAAGTAACCCATTACTGACATGACCTTCCCCTCACTGGATGTAGAGATGGCACCTAATAAGCCTGGTGTGAGAGGGCGGGGGGTAGTCACAGTGTCTCAGTAGGATGAGCCACACCCCAGACCCACAACCTCATGGACATGAGCTTGTCCCAATCCCAAACATAACAATGTCTTGTTAGCAGCAGATGTGGCTCAGTGATGCCTGGAGTCCTTCCTCATGACTGAGTGATGTAAGCTCTATGCTAGAAGCGGAGGGCCCCACATCCCCACCAAAGGTGCCAGGATAGAGGGTCACACAGACAGCTGCCACTCAGTGCTTTCCTCTGATGATGTCACACAAATGTACCTGGGATGGTCACGTTCAAAGTCTTGACACTTTTGGGGGACCTCACCCTCCAAAAAAAAAACAACAACAAAAAACAAAACCCTATCCCCCCCAATTCTCTTGGAAAAACCCTTTCAGACACAGCATTGTTCCTCAGAACAAGCCTTGGTCATTACTATTACAGTGAGAACGGAGGTAGAACTTGCGTTGTTATCTGAGAATTCTCCCTGGAGGGCAGGAACGAGCTGGGGACATGGGCTGCAGCGACGATATTACCATGACTCTCCTCTCACAGGCTGCACGTCAAAATATTTTGTATGCACAGACTTATCTTCTCTCCACCGGGCTGGCCTAAAACTCACTATATAGCTGAGAATGACTTCGAACTTCCAACCGCCTCCAACTCCAGGAATGGGATTATAGGGGTGTGCTACCATGCCTGGTTTCATGGGGTGTTATGGATGAAACCTAGGGCATGGTGGGCAAGATTCTAACAACCAAGACACAGCCCCAGCCTGTGTGTCCATATCTTCCCATAGACAGGGCCTGAGGATCAGTGCTGTCTCCTGGAGGAGAGTTCCGGTCTCCTAAGCCCGCTCTGGGTCTCCTTCATATGTGCTGTGTTACTTGTTTCCCCTTCTCTTTGGCAAGAGTGAGGAGCCTGGATGACCGACCCTGTTGCAAATCAAGACGCGTGTGCCGTGTTTGACCGGGACGCCACGGGAACCTCAACCCACATGGTGGAATGCTGCTCAGCTTTTATTCATCCTCGACAGGCTTTTCAAGTTTTCTGGGACAGATTTCCCTGATGGTTTACAGGCTGCAGTGGGGTCCCTCAGAGTGGCCTGCGGTTCGTGCAGGAAGGAAGGGTGACCATACTTGGCATCCTGCGAGTCCGCGATGGTGGATGTGTCAGCCTCGCTGGACAGGTCCTCCGTGGAGAAGTTGAGACTTCCCAGCTTGGCGAGGGAGTGGGAACGTTTCAGTGGGGACGACACAGTGAGACCCGCCAGCCGGAGTCGCGTCTCAATCTCCTGTGCCCGCTGCTTCACCAGGCCTGGCTTTCCTCGGATACTGTGGATGCTGTCGCTGCTGGAGCTCCGGGTCAGGTTGGAACTCATGGAGGAGGAGGTGGGGGTGTAGCACACGGTCTTTAGGAAGTCTTTTGAGAAGTTACTGGTGTGATCTAGGCGGAGGAGGGTAGGAGTAGGGCTCTTCACCAAGGCTCCTTCTGGAGGTTTCTCATCAGCCCCTGCTTGGCTACACAGGGCTAGGTGTCCAGGCTCCTGGCCCTCCTCAGGGATGCTAGCCTCCAGCCTGCCTGTGGCACTGTCCCTGCAGGTAGACAGTGGGTCTGAAGGCAGGCTCTTCAACCTCTCTAGTTCTTTGGTGTGCTTTCGAACCAGGCCTGCCTTCTGCAGCTGGATGATGGACTCCTGATGCTGCATCAGGTAGCTATTGGTGGTTGGCTTCTCTGCCTCATTACTGAACAGAAGCCTAAGGTCCTTAGCTGGCTTTGTTTCTTTCTTAGTTGACAATTCTTCCTTCATTGCTTCCATGTTGGCGGTGTTCTTATCACAGTGAGAATTCTTCAACAGGAGGGACTTTGGAAGGACTTTTGAGGTTTCTCTGGAAGGCTCTAGAAGGCTTGCTGGTAGTTCTGGGGAAGCCCCAGTTCCGGAGCCACTGATGTCTGGCTTCCTTGAGCCTGCTGGTAGTAGGAATGGAGGAGCATTGGCTGGACCAGAGGCCAGCCTCTCTGGAGCTTGGGACCTACAGCTTGTGTGGGCCACCGGGGAAGATGCGCCATGGGGCAGGAAGGCTGGCTGGGTGCAGATGGCGGGAGCACTGGGATCTTCATGCCGTTCTCTGGAGGCCTCAGGAGCCCCGCCAGCAGGGTACATGCAGTCAGCACAGGATGTGTAGGAAGGCTTCACTTTACTGAGGATTCCAAACACAGCATCGTGCTGCAAGCGACAAGAGTACCATGAGCAAGAGTGATCCTGAGCCAGAGACCAAAAGGACAAAGTGGGCCACTGTGGCAGGGGTGCATAGGGATGGCCAGCACTGGGGTGTGTGTGTGTGGGGGGTAGTGCTTTCACTTGTTCAGGATTCAAGATTGTTTGGAACACACCGATCATGAAGAACAGAGGTTCTAGAGGCCTAAGGGATGCTGATCTTGACTTTCCACAAGTCAAGATGATGACCTGGGTGAACCTTAAGCCATGGGGCTGGGAAAGAGCCTAGGACCTCCCTTCTCAGTCTGTCTCTGCCATCAGTCAGGTTGACCCTTCCCTGGCCATGGTCTGTTCTAGAAAGCAGGGGGCATTGAAGAAGGGAGTGACAGAGCTGGAGAGCTGGCTAATGCTCTTTTCAGAGGACCTGAGTTCAGTCCCCAGCAGCCACATCAGACAGCTCACAGCCTAACTCCAGCTGCAGAGTAGCCAATGCCTCTGGCTCCCCGAAATGCTGGCATGCATGCGTATAAACCCACACACCAACACATAATTTAGAATAAAATTTAAAAACCAAACAACTAGAATTTAAAAAGCAAATGACAACAAAGCAGCATAGAAAGGAGGTTCTCTCTGGCAGAGGTAACTGTACCCGGGGTAACTGCACCTTAAATACAGAGTCCTTCCTGGTCAGTCCAAAGCATAACTTGGGGACCATCAACCTGCCATGGTCATTATAATCTGGCGACAGGCAGAAACGGCTCTTGGACTGCCTCCAACTCCAACACATGTAACTACACGTTAGACCATCCCCCAAGGACATCACTTGCCTTTTGGTCACTGGGGCCTCAGTGAATGGGACAAGGACTTCTCTTTGCCCTCCCTGCCAGGACAACCCTGTGCCAGCTCACAGGCCAATCAATGATGATGAAGGTGAGAAGCATCAGGGTGGCTCTCCCAGCTGCTTGACTGGGAGAGCCCATAGCTAGCAAGGAAGAAGCCTTTCAGATGACGGCTGTGCAGGAGTCTCGATTCTGCTACGATTCCAAGAGGTTAATACCGTTCTGTGTAGCTAAGTCCAGTCTCAGACTCACAGACTCTGCTGTCACCTATGCCTCTTCTTAAGGAGTCCCCTGTGCTTCCCCGTGTCACCAACATGCCAGAGAGGCCTCAGCCACTCCTGTCCGCATCTTTCACTGCTGCCAAACCATGACAGGCTCATGCAGCTTCTGTCCCTCACATACCAAATTTCTACCCAGATCCTGCCTCTCAATACAGCATTGCGTCTCAGCCTGTCCCTAGCAAGCTGCCCCCACCAGGGGTCAAGCTCTGTTCTCTGCTGTGCCCTCAAGTGTGCCTTCCCTTCACCCCATACATGTGGGTTAAGAGACACAAAACAGAAACCCATGCCAGCCCGGCACACCACAGTTAACATTCAAAAGACTGGCTGTCTCCAGGTTCAGTCCTGGTGGGTCCTGGTGCTGAGTCCACTGAGCCCTTACCCTACCCAAGCTGCCCTCCTGGTCACCATCCAGTGACTCACAGTCAAGCCGCTGGGGCTAACTACAGTACCTCTGGCCCAGATAAAGGCATTTTATATCATCTGTCCTCTCTAAGGGAAGTGGTGGGCAGTGGGGGAGGCATGTAGTTCCTTTCTGGTCTGGAACGTATTTCATCACTTAGAGGCCAGCAAACAGATGAACCGCCCAGGGTGGTTAGGTGGTTTTTTTTTGCTTAGCATTAGAGCTGAATGTTAATTACAAACTAACTTTCTACTTCAGTGTCTCCCTGAGAGTCTTCATTGCAGTCATGGCAAAGGGACAGAAAGTTCCTGGCCCCGGGCCTTTGGTGAGTACTGGAGGGGCAGACAGACTCCCCCCTCCCTACCAGGTCATGGCCGGACAATGGAACAAGGAAGATAGATAAGACAGGGTGTGAGACCAGCCACTTTCTGAAAAGCCTGAGGTTGGAGTGAAGGCTCCCTGGACATCATCCCCCAAGGATGGCAGCTATAAGGGACACAAGGAGCAAAGCACTAACGTGAGCTGGAAGATGGATAGCACTGTTCTTCCGTCACATAACGGAGCATCAGGAAGGGAATGCTACCTCTGGGATTTGTTTCAAAGCCATCCAAGGTGAGAGAGTTGGGGGGCTGTGACAGGTGCAGAGATGAATCAGGAACATCACATATTGATGCAGGGGTGAACTGGGGTGATGAAATGGTCGGAAGCCCCACTGTGGATGAGGGGGTATCACAAGGCATAGGTATCCCTTACACATGGCCTATCCACTAGCTAGGCACATGCTATACAGTCAGGTGGTAACAGTCTCCTCCTGAAATAAACCTTGTGGGATGAAGTGAGAACTGCAGCCCTGCAGGGCAGGCCAGGAAGGTGCTCTGTGGGGTGGGGTAGAAGTGGCATGCTGCTACCACAATGGTCCCCTGCCTACCTCAAAGTCATCGGGGCAGCCCCTCTTGCTGTTGTTATTGTTTAGGTTTTCCTGGTCGAGCTGGGTGGAGGCCCGCCTCCACCTCCCTGCTCTCTGGTCACACTTCTTCTCCATCTCCCCCATCTGTGGCAAGGAGCCACCATGGGCTTTGGGGCTCCCGAACTCTAGTTTCCTCTTTACATCCGTTTCACAGTGCCTGGCTCCTTCTTGGGAATGCTGGACCAGTTTGTGCACCTCCACTGGCTGAGCGGCGTCCTCCAACAGAGCATCCCGTTCCAGATCTTCTAGGTGGGCCAGGCTGCCTGCGTCATCATGGTGGGGGAGGAGGAGGGGATCTGAGAGTCTTCGGAAACAACAAGGGAGAGAGGGTCCTCCTGGGGCCTGGCTTCCTGCCAGCCCGGGCTGGGTGGTGTCATTCATGCACAGGGCATCATCCAGGGTCTCTGGCAGGAACTCGCTGGGCTCTGCGGCAGGGTCCTCTGCAGGCTGCTGGCGCCACAGCTTGTTGTGCCTCTGCTTACTATGGGGAGAAAGAGCAGGAAGTGAGCTAGGGGACAACACCAGCAGGTCCTAGCAGGAAGGATAGGAGACCAAGTAGCAGACAGCCTGCATCAGACGGGTGCAGTAGGCAGAGCTCCCCCTTGTCCATTCTCCAGGGCACACAGGGATGACAGCACTCTCAGTCACCACAGCCAACATGAGAAGTCTTTCGGCTTTCCCCTTTACTGTGTGGGGACAATGGTGGCAGATGCAGTGGGAGCTTTGCCTGGAGGTCCTTTTGTCTTCATGTTTGTGTCTGTCTTACTGTGTGAATCTGGTCAACACTGATGGTTCTCACTCAGTTTCTGTGACCCATGAGAGTAACCATCATGTGAGAAAACTCAGGGATCAAAGCACAGTGAGTGTCACGTTCTCTGCGAACACGACCATACTGGGGAAGATTTCAGAAAACTTCTAAGTATTTGTTTCAGGCAGAAATTAGAGGTCCATTTTTAACAATTTCCTCTTTTCTTTCTTTTTTTTTAATATTTATTTATTTATGATGTATACAATATTCTGTCTGTGTGTATGCCTGCAGGCCAGAAGAGGGCACCAGACCTCATTACAGATGGCTGTGAGCCACCATGTGGTTGCTGGGAATTGAACTCAGGACCTTTGGAAGAGCAGGCAATGCTCTTAACCACTGAACCATCTCTCCAGCCCCCCCCCTTTTTTTTTTAAGACTCAAGATCTATGTAGCTCAAGCTAGATCCAAACTTATGATGTAGCCAAGGATACCTAAGTTCTACCTCTTCCTTCTAATTGCTGGAACTATATCCTGGCTTGAAAGAACGCGTCTGATGTTTCTATTATTATTTTTCATATGGAGATGGGTGGATATGTAAGCACTGTATCATTGGGTTACATACCTAGCCTATGGTTTTTTTTTTTTTTTTTACAGAATCTTGAGAATTTCATACCATATATTTGATCATATTCACCCCAGCTTCAACTGCCCCCAGATTGTGTCTTTTTTTTTTTTTTAATTTTTTGAGATGGAGTTTCTCTGTGTAGGCCTGATTGTCCTAGGACTTTGTAAACCAGGCTGTAAACCCAGAGGTCCACCTGCCTCTGCCTCCCAAGTGCTGGGATTAAAGGTGTGTGCCACCACCACCAGGCCTGGAATGTCTCCTTTTCTAAAATAGGCTTCTAAGCCCAGTTTGTGTTGCCATTACTCATGGGTGTAGGGTATCCACAAGAACATGGATGACCCAGGCGCCTGCCCCAGAAGCAATTAACTGTCAACAGTTGCTAAGTTAGGGGCAGGGGCTGGCACTGTTTTTATAACACGTTTGATGGTATGAGCCAAGAATAAAAAAAAAGAACTTTACAGTGACAGAGGTGATCAACTAAGGTTACCTCCACCTTCCAAGGACTTGGGATAAAATCTGCACTGTGGGGGTACGAGGGTGAGCAGCAACACCCACTGGAGAAGTTGCTCTTCGGTCACTGTCCCCTTCCCAGTGGGCTCCACGCCGTGAAGCAGCTGTACTTCTGTGGGCTCACAGGAGACCCTAGGCGAGGCTGTGGCTGGGAAGGCATCAGGTGACCTGAGAGGCTAACGGAGAGCAGGTACTTCCCTCTCTCTTTCTCCTCCAGTTGCCTAGAGTCTTTGAATGACATCAAACAACCCAGAGGTGGCTGCGGTGGTTCTCTGAGCCTGTTCATCCCTGCTGGAGCAGTCCTTCCCTAAACCTGTCCCAGGAACTGAAGGACTCGGCCTCTGGATT
This sequence comes from Ondatra zibethicus, assembly GCA_004026605.1. Taxonomy (NCBI): domain Eukaryota; kingdom Metazoa; phylum Chordata; class Mammalia; order Rodentia; family Cricetidae; genus Ondatra; species Ondatra zibethicus. The sequence continues at coordinate 147,907 of PVIU01000990.1, read as the reverse complement.
GCCAATACCAGTCAGAAATAATCCAGGTGGCTGATTCTAAACAGACCGGACATGGAGCAGGGAGATACTGGCATCTGCCCCGGCAGCCTGGGATGCTGGGGAACCCTCACCGCCCTGACAGGGGCCCCAGCAAAACTGCTTTCTCCTGCGGCAGCCAACACATGTAGGTGTAAATCTCTCTCTTGGCACCCAGAAGCCAACTGTGACAGGAGACAAGTTGCCCTTTCAGTGCCGGCCCCTTCTGCTAACTTGTAAAATGAGAAACCAAACTTACTTAGAGGTGGGAGACAGATTCAGCAGCGACATTTATTAACTTACCAGAAGTCAGCTTGTCAAGGACCTGTAGTGACTGCTTGTGCAATCTCAGAGCCCTGCCACTTTGAAAACTGCACTAAACTGTCCATCCTGATTTTTACACACTCACAACAGCACACTGATTCGTCTCCATAACTGTGCACAGCACACAATAAACATTACCAGTCATCACACTTGAACTGTCCCCTCTCCAGTCTTTGGTCACCAACACCACATTCTCCATCTCTAGGGACCTCATTCAAGCATGGGGCCACAGCTTTTCCTGATGGCCCCGAAATTTGTTCAGGGTATACCACACATGTCAGAATTTCCCTTTCCTTCGTTTTTGATGGGGCGGGAAGGAGATGGGCTCTTGATATTTGGCAGAGATTATTAGCTTTGAAGTTCTGGGGCAGGCAGTCTTCCGGCTTTAGTTCCCCAAGCAGCCTGGCCTACGATCAGGAGCTTTTTCATCTGACTCTAACTGCCGTCCTTCGGTAGGCAGAGGAAGAGCCCTATGCACACTCCCTGCTTGTTTATCCACACATCCAAGGGGCTCATGGACGGCCTTCCCCTTTGGGCTGCTGTGAATTACACTGCCATCGACACAAGTCTCTGAGACCCAGACTTCCAGGCTCCTGGGTATATATGGTGAAGCAGAGTTTTTGGATCATGCAATGGCTCTCCTTTTAGGTTTCTGAGGGACTGCGAGCATCTGATACCTGGGTGTCAAATCCTTAACCCAGAAGAGGGGACTGGACTGGACTTGAGGAAGGTTGCCAGGCTCGCCTGCGGTGAACCAGGCCTCTTCAGTCCCTGAGTTTGGCGTAAAGCAGGTGCTGAGGAAAAGGATATGCTCAGGCCCACACCACAAACCAGGATGCGCCCTGAATGAGCATGTAGGCACCTTCCCTTGCCCACACCACACACCAGGACGTGCCCTGGATGAGCATGTAAGCACCTTCCCTTGCCCAGCAAGAAAGTTTCTACAAGTGCCAACAAAATCAAAATGGATCCCTCCTGGAAACCACTAATCACAGCCCCAACAATAGCTGCTCTTTTTCCATGCCAGCTCCCGAGAGGCTGGTTTCCAGTTGTGGAAGCTCCTGCCAGGCCGACAGGAGAAGAGCGGAATGCCCAGGCTGGCCTGGCCAGTTTGGTATGCCAGTCTGTCTCTAGGTACACACTCACCTTGCATCCAGGATGCCTTCATACTCAGACAGCTGCCTCATAAAGCCTGCATTGGGCCGCGTGATGCTACGCTTCTGCTTCACATAGTTATACGCTTTCTCCAGGGGCCAGCCGAATTCCTTCATCGCATAGGCTATGACTGTGGATGCAGATCGGCTGACGCCCATTTTGCAATGGACCAGGCACTTGGAATGATTTCTTCTGCAGGGATTTGCGGTAGGGGTTAAGAGCAAGAATTAAGAGCCGTCCCTGACTTACCACTCGGGTTTTACTAACCAATTTCATTTTTAAAGTTATCGCATAGTTCCAATCCTTCTCTGCCCTAATGTTTATGGAACAGATCTCACACACCCTCTAAAGGAAATAACTTTGCTGTGAAATCAATTAGCACACAATGGGAGAACAGATGAATCCGCGTGGCCTGGCCCAACTTTGCAGGGCCTGCTTCCAAACAGTCTCCCCATTGCTGGGATAAGTGAGGCCACCTACAGTTGCTTCCAGGACCGCACCCGGACAGTCCAGCTGTTACAGCAGATGGAGGCCCTGAATGAGCTACTGTAGAAAATGGGGTCAGCGAGGCAAAAATGCTGCACCCTGGGGAAAGAGTGAGCACCTGGAGGGAGCGCAAGGATGACAGCAACCTGGCCAGAGAACCACTGAGCCAGGGGAGGACAGGGGCCAATCGATCCGGCTACTTGTAAGGAGGCAGTGCTGGCCTGGGCACAGCTGATTTACCAGATACACAAGGGACAATGACCCTCTCCTTGATGGAGAGGGTGAAGACACGCCAGGCTGGCAGAGGCTGCACCTGAGAGGCTGAGGTGGGGTGAGCAGGCTCCAGTTTCCTACACTAGGGTTTCAATTCCACCTCCAAAACACTGTTCCTTCCTGCCTTCTACATTCATAAGCAAGGAGTCTGGAGTCTGTGCCCTGGGAAAGCAAGAGAAGGGGCATTGCTAAGGACACCTTTTATCTCTGACTGGGAGGCTCCATCAGAAGAAGGTTCTTCTCCACTGCACCGGGGAGGAGGTATCTTTGCTTTGGACTTCAATATAACAGTTGCTCCAAAGGAGAATAAGGAGGGGGCTGGGGCTCAGGAAGTGTGGAGATGGCCTCATCTTGGGACTGCCCATCTAGGCACACAGGAACATGGAACTCCCCCTGTATTCTTGGGGGAGCTATCCAAGAGTTCTAGGCTCAGCATGCGCTAGCCCTTTCCAGGATGCCCCAGAGAGCTATTAGTGGCACTTGGTATTGGATGCTGGCCTGGAATCAGAATTAATGATGAAAACCGGGTTCAATGTCACAATCATGGGCAGGTGGGAGAGAATATGAAGGCATACTGTGGACAAAGCCTATAATACTTGCCTGTTCACTTTGGTTCCTGGTGTCCTGTTGCTAAAACCAAAGGCCCACCAGACAGCAAAGCCTCTCCCGGCACTGAACATCTGTATCCACGACCACCTGCCCCAAGAGCAGGGCTGCCTACTTCCACATCAGGCTAGCTTCCACATCGCCTGCCACTCATTTCTGCCCTCCTGCTCCTCCTAAGACCAGTTTCCCAAACACTTACTTCGCTTTGTTTATAAAATGATAGGCTTCATTCCAGTGGGCAAGAAGGTCTGTGGTCTCCTCATCGTAGACTCGGATGTTATGGTATGCAAATAAGCCAGGGAAAAAATTGTCTATTTCTCTAGTGACATTTAAAATGTAGTCAACCCTGCAGAGAAAAGAAGCAAATAGCCTATAGAATCAGAATGATGAGCAAGGAAAACAAAGTAACAAAAAACTGGCAGAGAAAGTCAATTTCTATACACACACTACAGGGCATATGTTCCTAATGAAACTGTTTTTGCTTAACAGTCACTTTCATGTGTTTCCTCCACATGACAAGATTGTATTATTTTTTAAAAATGCCATACTAAAACAAACCCCTTTACAAAAATAAAAGCCTCCACTCTCTTTGTTAAAATGCAGAATATGCCCTTCTATTACTCATGCTCTAGATGAGAGCATCCACTAACTCAAACCCCACAGCCCCTCACCTTTAACCAATACATTCATTTCTAGAAAACCAAAACAATTTTGGTAATTGGAAATGTCTCAAATAGGTTTCACCATAAATGACAACGAATCACGTATTTACTCCCAGTAAGATGGAAGCATAAAGTCTAGCGTCTCACTGACGACCGCTCTGCTGACCGGAGGTCCTACGGAGGTATTTAAGCTCTGTTTAGTCTCCGTTTTCAGCTGCAGTAAGTTCCAGAAAGCCAGCAGGCACATCAGGCCGACCACAGAATGGTGATTTGTGGCTGTCACTCCTGCTGCTGAGCATTTCTCAGAGACAGCGGGGAGTGTCAGTCACAAGATTCCACCAGGCATCAAGTAATGCCAGGAGTGGTCCAGTTTTCAGAGTTGCTGACGGACCAAAAGATCAACAGAGATGTGTGTCCACACTCAGGTTCTAAGCAATTCTGCTGGGGAGTGAGGCTGTGGGAGGGAGCTCAGAGCCTACCCAGGGCCAGGCTGTCCTCCATTCCACAGTGTGATTAAGCTGTTCCTGGATCTTCTCCCACCCCCTGCCCAGACACCTAAGACTCCAGGAAAAATCTAGAGCCCATGGATTCCTCTGGGTAGCATTCTGAAGCACATGAGATGCTTCAGCCACTGCAGAGACCAGGCTGAGGCAATCAGGGTGGGCAGGCCAGTGTCTGTAACCTCCACAGAGTAGCGATGCCTAAGCTGCCTAGAGAGAGGGGGAAGAGGGGAACAGACTCACCCTGAACCCTGCAGTTCTTCCAGATTGGATGCATTCCACTCGGAGCCCTAGGGGACAGATGACACAAACCCCTGTGAGTGTCACAGAGCTGCTTGTGGGATGCACAGGGGCCCTGACAGTAGAGCCTCAGCCTCAGAGCAGAAAGACCAGAAATAATAAGGAGAGGCAGGAGTCTAAGAGGAAGGTGGTCTTCTTCCCCCCATTTCATGGAAGCCTGCTTGACATCCCCCAATCTTCTTAGCCAGCATGGGTACAACCACCACAGACAGTGAGTGACCTGAAACCTCGCCATCAGCTACGGGGACCCGCTCCCTTTCCTGGTAGGTATTTTGGTATTAATTTTAGAAGTCCCCACCCTCTGATCCTGAGGGGATAACTGGGGCTCACACAGACTTAGGAACATGGGCATTTAGGGTTATTCACAGGAAAACAACAGGGACCCAAAGGTCTACTAGGATGGAACCAATAAGATAAATGGCAACAGATCCTTAGGATAGGCACTTCAAAAGAAACCATGCCAGTTCCAAGTAGCAGAGGCAGGAGGATTGCCATGAATTTGAAACTGCAGGCCAGTCAGGGTTATACAGTGAGACCTTTTCTCAAAACAAAACAAGCTAGGAGGCAGTAGTGTAGGTCTTTAATCCTTGTGAGCACTTGTGAGGCAGAAGCAGGTGGATCTCTAGGTTCAGGGCCAGGCCAGCCTGGTCTGCACAGTGAGTTCCAGGATAGCCAGGGCTACACAGAGAAACCCTGTTTCAAAAACCAAAAACCAACCCAGAAATAAAATAAATAAATCAGCATGTTAGTGTAAGGAAAGACGGAATAAGCCAAGAAGAACACAACCTATGAATCCGAGCAGAGAGGGCACCGTCTCTCTTTCTACACAGGCATCAGAGAAACCCAGTATTCTGGGCCTGGGTTCTAATTCTAATATCACAAGAAACTGAAAAATGGAAAAATCAACACATCAAAATGCTCTGCGTGACTACTCAGTGTGGGAGATTGGGAATAGCCTTACTCTTCCCAACTGTCTACAGAATGCATGACTGAATACTTTCATACTTTTACAAACTATATCATTAAAAACTCCTCTATTACTGATCTTTCATGGAACACAGAAGAGAAACATGAAGAAGCAATTGCTACTCTGGAAATGCAGAGGTCTGCAGTCTTGGCAAGCATGTCCCGCTATCTCAGTCTCTTGCTGACTTTCTGTCCTGAGATTCCTAGGTCCTCTGGGCCCAGGGCTTTGACCATGCTGGCTGGCATCCTACAATGTGAGCTGGATTTTTGTATCTGAGGGACAGTCTCAACCATAAAAATCTCTCTTTTTTTTTAAAAGATTTATTTATTATGTATACAGTATTCTGCCTGCATACCTGCACCCCAGAAGAGGGCACCAGATCTCATTACAGATGGTTGTGAGCCACCATGTGGTTGCTGGGAATTGAACTCAGGACCTCTGGAAGAAGAGTCAATGCTCTTAACCGCTGAGCCATCTCTCCAGCCCATAAAAATCTCTTATGGCAAGAATGACACAAGGCACCAAGCCTCCCCAAACTCTAGCAGCCCCATGACAGCTTGGAGCCCTCTGGCCATGCTCAGCACCTAGTGGAGAGAGCAGAGGAGGGCCTTCCCATTGCTCTCAGGTAGGCCTGCCAACACACCTATCTTTCAAAGTTACTCAAACACACGCACTGACATCTCAATGGATAAAGCATGAATCTGTTCATGCAGGAAGACTCACATATAAACAAGAACATAAAGATGCATTCAATGCTCAGGAGGCTGAAGCAGAAGATCACAAAGTCTGGGGTAGACTGAGCTAAGTATGGAGTGAGCTCCTGTCTCAAAAGCCCTCTGTTCCCACTAAAAGCCCATATATACCTATGTGTGTGTGTGTTTATGTGTTAACGGAGACTGAAGCTGTCCCCCTCAGTGGCTGAAAACATCTTCCTTCAGCTCCTGTAAAAGACATTCCTCTAACCATGGTTTCCATCCATATTCAAAACCAGGCCTACAGAAACTACACTCATCACCTCCAGAATGTGTCTTATTTAACCATCACAATCACCCCATGAAAGGCAGTGGCAAGATGACTCAACATGGACCACAGGGCAGGTGAGGTGGAGGGGGACCTTGGCCTTGCTAGGTCTGACTTTCAATTGGACTTCATGATCTCCTGGCTAATTTTAACAATCTGCTTGCCTTTGAAAACTAGTCAGCTGCCTTCTATAGATTTATGGCGTGAGGACACTGAGTTGGAGGTGCGCTGGCGACACCATGGGGTGGATGCTTCAGTGGGCTCTGGGAACAGGGCTCAGAGGGGAACAGCTCAGCCACTTGTATTTCAGATAGATGCTAAGTCACAGCTCTGGGGCTTCATAAGCATGTATCTGTGAGCGTGGTTTCCAAACCAGATCCACTAGGGGTAGTGACTCTTACAAGATAAAGATGGTCGAAGATAAGGGAGGGCTTGTCCATTTGGCCCAAGATGAGCAACATCTCATTATCGATGAACTCCTTGAATTCTTTCAGGTTACAGTTCATTTGTTTCTCCAGCTCATTGCGGATCTGCGGGCAGAACAGAGCAGAGGTGATGCTGGTCTGGAACCTATTAAGAGTGATCTGTTCAAAGAACTGTGCACCTCTGTGCAGTGCTGCTTATAAAAAGGATGAATGTGACTTCTTTCTTTTGTCCAGGATAATGTGTTTAGACACAGGTAGCACATCTGTGTGGTGGCGGGCACTGTGTCCTGGATAATGTGTTTAGACACAGTAGCACATCTGTGTGGTGGCGGGCACTGTGTCCTGGATAATGTGTTTAGACACAGTAGCACATCTGTGTGGTGGCGGGCACTGTGTCCTGGATAATGTGTTTAGACACAGGTAGCACATCTGTGTGGTGGCAGGCACTCACACTTCATCTCCAACCTAACCCGGCAGGCAGAAGCCCACTATTTTCAACAAGGAAATCTTACTTTTTTCCTACCGAGTTTAAAACTTTCACTTTCACAATTAGGTACCAAAACTGCTGCAGTGAGAAGGTAAAGCCACTTTCCTGTTGAAGGTGTCACAGCATGACTGTTCAGAGTACTAATCAATTAAAGATGAAGATTTATGGTTGAGGTGGGAAGACTGAGGTCAAGGTGAGCCCTAGGGGGATGCGTGGTGAGTTCCAGGCCAGCCGGACTCACAAATACCAAAATAATAAATAAATAAATAACACTTTAAACTTCCAGTAATTTGTTGCATTCTTCAAATAAAAACAAAGGACAGAACCACCAGGACGGCTCAGCAAGCAGAAGAGCCAGCAACGAAACCCAACTGCCTGAGTTCAAGCCCCAGGATCTACATAGTGGAAGAACACCAACTCCTGCAAGCTGTTTTCCCTCCCACACATGTGCTGTCCACCCCCCACCTGGCCCCAATTAAATATATAAGTAAATACAATAACTTAAAACATTTTAAAGATTTTTATTTCATGAGACAGGGTCTCACTATGTAGTCCTGGCTGGCCTGGAACTCATTATGTAGACCAGGCTGGCCTTGAAGTCACAGAGAATTTCTGTCTGAGAGCTAGGATTAACGGTGTGTGCCCCTCTCACCCACAGCCTCTAGATTTGTTTGAGGGTTCTGCCTGTAGGTATGTCTGTGCACCACCTGCATGCAGTACCTGTAGAGGCCAGCTGAGGGCGTCAGATCTCCTGGAGATGGAGCTACAGATGGCTGTGAGCTACCATAAGGGAATGGAACAGCTCTTGACCAAGGAGCCATCTCTTTAATGCCCACAGCATCTCCCTCCCCCAAGCAAGGGACAAAAGAAAAACTAATCAAGGAGAGCTTAAAAGGTAGAGGGAGCAGTCTGAGATGGCACAAGGCTGGGGGTGGGGGCACACAAAAGCAGGAAAGGGCATGGAAGGCTGAGGTTCCCTGGATGAACTTAGGACCTTCTACAACTTCCCCCAGGTCTCAGAGAGGGCCAACAATCTGCTCACGATCTCTGGAATCAGACTAAAGTCTAATTCTAAGCCTGGGTCCTCCACAGCCCTAGTGCCACTACAGGGCAAAATGCAGGGATGCCTCCAGAGTGGACAAACGGATGTGTGCGAACACCCAAAGTACTGGGTCAGCCTCTGCTGGGAACCTGGCAAGACAGGGCTTGGGCCTGCTATGGGCAGGGGGGAGGGGTCTCTTACTTCCTTAGAAGTCACATTTTCAAGGTCCTGGCTCATCATGATGCTCCGAAGCTTGGCTTTAATGAGACGCTCAGTTCTTTCCCCCTCAGTTGGCCTAGGAAGAAAACATATAGAAAGCTGCAGAACTATGAGAAAGAAACCTCAGACGGACATGAGACCCTCACGGTCTGACCCTGGCTTGAGCAGGCACGGGCTACTGTGGGTGTGGGTTCACTGTCTGGAGAAGTAGAGAAGCTCTACCTCCAGTCCCTCAGGAGCCAGGGTGGAAGAGAGCAGGTCAGTGGCAGAGGACTGGCTCTCACACAGGCCACACGCTCTAACTGCCTACATCTCCACCTGCCGCTCCTACCTGGGGCCACTGCTGCATGAGTCCTCACATGAAATCCAAGACTGTGAATCCTCATAATGTCTGCATGCCAGCCCTGTTAATTAACTCCTAGGGTCATGGGGACTGGGACAGTCCTCCCCCCAATGACTTCAAAAGTCTCAAACAGCCATCATCATTTCATTTCAAGAATTCTTGGTGGCGTCTGGCAGTCTGAGCAACTCTTCTCTTCAAACTAGTCTCCCAGCCGACACCTCCCTGAGGGAGTGGGACCCTGACCCCTGAGAAGCCGGAGAATGTGGCCTTAGTCACTTTCTCTGTTGAGGAAATTGTGAAGGCAGACAGTTCTCTGGACCAAGGCATCAACACAGCGGGCTGAATTTGCTATTACCAACCTGTGGGGACATAGTCTGAGCACAAGCACAAACAAAGAGGGGCATATGGGGCAGCGTATTCCTGTGGTGATCTGACTGAAGCGCAGGATCATGCCTCACAAATGCACTCATTAAACCCACTGTTTTGTGAGAGAGGGGGAACGTTCACAAACCCTGTGGGTGTGGGGAGACCCTTTCATAGGGGTCACCTAAGACCACTGGAAAACACAAATATTTACATCATGATTCATAACAGTAGCAAAACTACAGTTATGAAGTAGCAACATAAATAATGTTATGGTTGGGGTCACCATATGAGAAACTGTGTTAAAGGTTGCAGTGTCAAGAAGGTTAAGAACTGTTACTTTAGAGTCATAGACTCAGGTAACAAGTTCTACCTGAAAACCTGTTCTAAGAAGGGGCTGCAGGGAAGCATGACCATGAGACGACCCAGTGTTGAGCAGTGTGACCTTGAGGGCCCAGTGTTGAGCGATGTGACCTTGAGAGAACCCAGTGCTGAGCAGTGCGGGAGGCAGCCCTGGTACATACTTGTCCACAAACAAGGCTGGGGAGTCGGGTCTCGTGGACTCCAGATCCTGCATGGCATTCCACTCATTGATGCAGCTCTGCTCGGAGCCGATGCAGCTCTCATAGTAGGTGGCCCAGATGAGCGCCACCCCACCAGGGAAGTAGTTGTGTCTCCGTGCCACTTCACAGGCCTTGTGAAGCACTTGGAGGGCAGACCTGGGGGAGGAGAGAGACGCTCAGGACCAGGAACTTGGGTTCTGCAACTTGCAAAGGGTACTCCTTTCTCTCTCTCTCTCTCTCTCTCTCTCTCTTCCTTTTTGGTTTTTTTCGAGACAGGGTTTCTCTGTGGCTTTAGAGACTGTCCTGGAACTAGCTCTTGTAGACCAGACTGGCCTCGAACTCACAGAGATCCGCCTGCCTCTGCCTCCCGAGTGCTGAGATTAAAGGCGTGCACCACCACCGCCTGGCCGCAAAGGGCACTCTCACTTCATGGCAGTGGGATGGGCACTTGGAAAGGACTCCCTGCCCACACGACAGTCAGGTACAACTATTAGCTCCCAGAGGCTGTGTCAACTAAACTCACAGCGGACAGGATATCCCTCATCCTTTCCAAAGAAGTAAATAAACAGCAGCAGGCACACCCCATAGTCTCTAACTCTTCCAAGCTGGCTGGGTCACATTCCAGCAACCAACTCCAAAAGATGCCAGACCTGCTTCTGAAGTCACAGCAACCCGAACACAGGCAGGGCTGTACTCCAGACATCTACTGGTGGGGGATAAAGGTCTCTAAAGAAGAGCAGAAACTCCTGAGCCCACCTGTGGACACTGCCCCTACCCCCAGTGTGAAATACCTTAGGGCGTAAAAATATATGTGTTTTATTTAATCAGCCTCTTTTACCTCTTTTGAAAAAAGTTCAGGCTGAAAATTTCTCAATGAAGAGGCTGCCAAGGGAAGGAGGTGTTGGCCAGGGCAGAAGAAGCCCCTGAAGGGCGGGCATCACCAGGTGATGCCTGTATGACAGCACACAGACACCGCAAGGAGCCTCACTTTTCATAATTTTTTTCGTCCAACCATCGAGGCTGCTTGAGGGTATAAGCTTGGAACCAATGTTTATTAAATTCAATTCTGGTTCCTAAGAATTAAAAAAAAAATGTGGGCAAAGCCAAACAAAACAAAATAATGATAATGATGATGGTAACAACAATAACTTGGCTAGAGAGAAAAGAGGCAGCAGTTACAAAAGAAACACTTGGGGCATTTGCTGGTTTGCTCATCCTCTGAACAGACTTCGTTGCCCTCATCCACCTCAGAGGACCCTGAACTGAGTCAGCCTAGATGAGATGGGGGGATGGAGACAGCATTAGGAGTGGCCCATGAGAGGGCGCTTCGGGAGTCTCCTGCCCTGGAAAAGCGGAGTCACTGGGAATGCTATCAGCTGCTCCTCCAGCTCGAAGGTTTATCCCAACTGTTCTGTTGCGCGGTTACAAGAACTGCTTAGCCCACAGCAGTAACCAACTTTTAGAAACTGCAGTGTGACACTGTCTGCTACAAACCTGCTGAGCACTTTTATACACCCACAGTGAGCATGTGGCCCCAAGACCCCTGGCTGGACACCTAAGACAGAGCTGTAAGAGGAGGCTGACTTAGGAAGCTGTGGACATTTCCACATTCACCCACAGCCACCACAGAGGGTCGGGCAGTCCCCCTTTCCTGGACCCAGGCCTCGCAGCTGCTATCCTGAGGCTCCGTCACCATGGGAACCTACCCAGCTGTTTTGGCATACAAGTTTGCTCACATATGCATAGTCGCCTCCCTTCAAGATGCTTTAAACGCCAAGAGGTGATTCACGTTTACACTGTGACCCCCGCCACTCACTGCTTCAGCAGAGCAGCACTCTTGTCCCTTTGCTGCACAAACAAGCAGAGCACCTATTGAGTGCCGGGGAAGGAATAAGTGCACACCAGGATGGTATTTACCAGGTCAACAGGTAAAGCTACATCTTCAACCTTAATACATTTTTTAAATGGGTAAAGAACTTAAATAGAACATTTCTCAACAAAGACACACAAATATAAAATGCATACAAAAAATGTTGTTAACAATCATTATGGAAACTTAACTCGTTAACTCATGGGCCTCTCTCTCTCAAACTCTCTCTCTCTCTCTCTCTCTCTCACACACATACACACACACACACACACACACACACACACACAGAGTCATGCATCCATGTCTTCAGTTCCCAATTCCAGGGGGTCCTACACTCTCCTCTGGTCTCCATGTACTCCTGTATTCCCTCATGCGTGTACACACACACAGCCACACACTATTGAGAATAAAAACCGCAAACTGAGACACTATTTGGCAGGTCACTAAGATGGCAAGTGACTATCAACAAATAAAACAGAATAATGTTGACAGAGCTCTGGAGAAACCAGAGCTTTGCTGGGGGACTTGGGTAGCGCTGTGGACAACACACGGTGGCTCTCCAGAAGGTTAACACGGAATTACCACAGAACTGGGGGATCTGATGGCACACACCTTGAACCCCAGAACTGGGAAGCGACGGTGGGTTGAGTTCTATGAGTTCGAGACCAACCTGGTTTACACAGTGATTTCCAGGACAGCCTTGGACCAAGTCTCAAACGAAAAGAATTCTCCACAGGATCTAGCAATTTCACTTGTAGGTAGAGACCCCAAAAGAACTGAAAGCAGAGCCTCGAACCAATTAAACATCCAGGAATAATCCGAGTGGCAGCATCTACAGTAACAACCAAAGGTAGAAACAAGTATGCAGGAATGGCAGGGTGGACACAAGGCGGACTTGTGCCACAACATGAGCGAACCTGAACACCCAGTCAGGGGGAAGAGCGACACAGGGAAGGCAAGTAACCGAGTGTGTTCATGCAAATGTTTCAAGGACAGGGCAGTTCACAGCCACAGAATGTACAGAATCTTCTGGGGCCGGCGAGCTGAGGGGGAGGCTTCCTCTGGGGTGATGAATGTGTTCTGTCAGTGGATGGGGGTGTTGGTGCCCAACATGCACCAAATACCTCCAATTACTACAGGGGTTACTTATGCTACACATGATTTGTTTCTAAACACACACACACACACACACACACACACACACACACACACACACACACACACACACACACAGAGACACACACACAGAGACACACTTCCGACCAGACATGACTTTTCTATCCATGCTGTCAGGTTCGAACTATTTCTAAGGACTTCCAAGTCCCCCAAAACACACTCACCACATGGCCTGGACAGACACGGGCTTGAAGACGTGCATCCTGCCAGCTGTGCTCACACTGAACCCACTGAGGATGGAAAATGGGAAAGAAGTCGTGAGCGTTCAGTCACTTCCAGACTGGGTGCAGCCCCACCCCAGATCTGGATCAGTGTGCCTCCTGCTGTCCGACAAGGGATGGCGGATATGCCACATTAGACAGGGGCAAAAGGAGAGAAGACTCCTGCTGATCCGGGCTTGTTTCCAAGCTGAGTGTGAGCAGGGTGGCTTCCAGCATTACTTAGGGCCATACATTCACTTGTTTTTCTTTTACATAAAAATAAACAAATGAAAAAAACGTTTTTGAAAGTGGTGCTGAGATCAAAAGTTTCCTATCACCGAGCTACACCCCACCTTAAAAACACCAGCACTTCCACTAAGCAGATCTTTATTCTTCCCTCGCTCGGCTCTCTCTCGCCGTGAGGCCAGCCCAGAGCCCGACTGTAAGGGGTTTCCCATCTCCGCACTTCCCGGGAGTAAGTGCAGGTGGTACCCTGCAGCCCCCAACCTGCCCAGGCTGGTAGGCAATGCTTCCCCTGCAGCCACAGAGCGGCACCTGGAACTCAGCTGCATCTTTGACACTCCAAATGTGAGTTACCCTGCAGTGTCTCGCTCACCTGTGCACTTCTGGGTCATAGCCCTGGGAGGGCCCAGAATGATTCACACAATATAGCAAATATACTTCACTGCAACAGCCCTGGTGGGACGCTCCTGCAGAGGTGTCTCCTGAGCTGAATCTCTATATCCAGAGTGGAGAATGCAACACCTCTGAGGTAATCAATGTAATGCACACGGCTATCCAAAGACCTGGGCTCTGCTGGTGCTTTGGTGTACAGGGAAATAACGAAGATCACAAAATGTTTGTCTAGGTGTGACTGCATACACGTGTCTGTGTTTCAAGTGCATGCCTGCTGCACACAGAGGCCAAAAGAGGGTGTATGATCCCCCTGGAACTGAAGTTACCAGTGGTTGTGAGATGCCACATGGGTGCTGGGAATCAAACCCAGCCAGGTCTTGTGTAAGCGCAGCCAGTGCTCTGAACCCCTGAGCCATCTCTCCAGCCCCCAGAAAAGTATCTTATAAACGTGTTTCCGTACCCATCCCCATCAAGGTGAATCTTGGTGTCGCTCCACAGACGAAGAACCATCCCAATGGTGCAGCTTTTGCTACATGGGAAGAGAAGAAGTCGGAGTCAGTGTCTGCCCGTGTACATATGGTTTTTCCCTCAGTCTTTCTGCCTAGAAGCTCCAGGCTACAACTGCCTGGCCTGGCACAGAAGGGTTCCCAGGCTGTGTCCATTCACTATTGGGTTCTAGAAGACACAGGCCTAGAACATCCCTGCTAGAGGGAGCAAGAAAGCATCTAAACTGTTTTGGTGTGGCTGTAACTCCACAACTAGAGAGGCTCTTGGGGTCCTGGGGCAAGCAGCTGATCACAGGCCCCCCACTACAGTGGGGCAAACTAGTAGAGTGTCATAACAACTGCGATGCCCAGGCAAGTAGTGACAGCCCCTCCCAGGCTTCTGTCCTGGGTGACAGGAGATGGGAGGTCCCCACATCTCCACTGCTCATACTCAGGATTCTGTTTGCCTACCTTTTGTGTTGTTGACACTTTACAAACTAGTTCAATCCAGTTCTGTTTTGCCCATCCTAGCAGTGAAATGATACTCACCGACTTTAGAGACGGCGCCACTGATAAACAGAGAGGAAGGTTTATCAGGGGCTCCTCAGATTGTGATGAAAACTCTTCAGGCATTTAAAGAGCTGGCTTCTGAGAAACTGCTGCAACTGTGCCAGGGCAGCCCCATGGGCCTCAGAAATTCCAAGAGTCTCTATCTCTCCAGGGCTATGGCTCTGGGAGCAGGGGTGGTGGTGAGGGAAGAGTATGGGGTGGGATGTGGGGGTGGGGTGCTATTCCCTCCTGTGCCTGGGAGACAGGAGCTCTGGGGCTCAGGCAGCCACCCCCACTCCACAGCTCTGCCTACCTCGCACCATCCTGCCTTTCAGTATCTGTGGGGAGGAAGTTTTAAGGCTTCCAGATTAAGTTAGACTAAGCATCCGGGTTGGCAAATTCCCGCTGTCCCTCTCGCAGTCCTACCCATCCATCACCACTGGGGGCTGCAAAATGAGATGCGTGATGAGCCCCAAGGGGCTCTGAAGACTACGGAACTGTGTCAAGGCCAAGAAAGCATCCTTTGGATGCCCAAAATGACAGCAATTGCTTGGGTACGTACCCTGGGATGTATTAGCAGGTCTGGAACCTTCCAGGGGAAGCAGAGGCTGAAACTGTCCATGAGACAGTTCTATCAATCGGAAGAAGCGGTTGACTGGCACACCAGTGGACAGATGTCCCTGGAGGACTAGGGCCCAGCGCACTATGTGACTGTGACAATAACGGCAACAGTTTCATGCATTTGGGAACATCTACACGGCTGTCATTACCATGACTCTCCAGCATTCCCATGCAATTCCCAATAGAGTAGGACAGTGACGGTGGCTCTAGCGTGACACATACAGGAAGTGAGGCAGGGACTGGTTAGGGAAACTACATCTGCACTACTGTCACAAGTGACAAACGGCCCTAAAGGAGGAAGTAGGTGGGAGCAACTGTGGGATAAGGGAGCAGGTTGCAGGTCCCTGTGGGTCAAGAACAAAGCAGCTAGTTGGACCTGGGCCAGCCCAGAGGTGCAAGTTGAGCGGAGAGCCTGCTCTGGAAGATCTTTAGAGATGTGGGGGAAAAGTGGGGGACGGAGGGTGGTACACCAGCTCATGGTACTCAAAGTGTCCCTGAACTGGAAGCAGAAGTTAACTCCAGGTGAGTCCTGAGAAGGCCTGAGGAGGTACCTGCAGCCACCATAGCCCCAACACAGCCTTTTTACACGGTCCTAGTAGGTTCCCACTGGGAACGCGTGAGAACGCACTCTCTGCACCCCCCGAAAAACAAATCTCATGGCGAGATTCAGGAAGAGAATCTTTTCATTGGTGGGCAGGTTGCTGGGGAGGCCCAGGGAGAATAGAAATCTGGTACTCAGGGCTACAGAAGCAGCTGAGAAGGCCAGACCTGTCCTGACCCACCTCCTCCCTGATGACATACCCCAACACAGAGAACATGTGTCCCGGCTGCCTCTGTCCCCAGTGTGAAAAAGGCTTCAGTTTCTTACCAGTCTCTTGACCCCTTTCTATTTTTCTTAAAATTTATTTTAATTATTTACTTATCTTCCAAGTATGGGTGTTTTGTCTGTATGCCAGTAGAGGGCATCAGATCTCATGGGACAACAGTTAAAGCAGTTGTGAGCAGTAATGTGGGTGCTTGGAACTGATCTCAGGACCTCTGGGAGAGCAACCAGTGTTCTTCACTGAGCACTGAGTCTTCTCTCCAGATCTGTAGAGACCTATAACTGCCCTGGGGTTGACCCTGCGGCCAGGCTGGAGCTCCGGCTCAGGGCCTAGCTAGGGAGACACTGGACACACAGCAGAGGCAAGACGACCACAGGGAGAGAGGGACTCATGAGAACCAAAGTTAGAATGCCGAGAGGTGGCAAAGAAGGACAGGCACGTCAGAATGGGTGGTAATGAGGGTAGGAGCCCACAGACTGCAGCTGGAGGCTAATGACCTTCCATGACCTTGAACTGCACTCCCAGCCCGTGAGAAGGCTTAACAAGTGCACACACAAGTACCGGAATAAGTGAACGCAAAAGGCATGCACTGGTGTCTGCAAACATCAGGAGAGACACGGTGTTGGACAGCGCTGTGTCCCCAGTCACAAGCTGCCACTCTTAGACTCTGCCCCTGTGCTTCAGCAACCAGAACAGAACCATGCAGTGGTAGCCAAGTCTTCAGTAACAAGAACTGCCTGGGGAGGGCCAGGAGACTTGGCACCGGGGATCCTTGCTGTTGCGTCCCTTCCACACATGACCTTGGGAGATGCCGGACTCTACAGAGAAGACAATGGCTGACTGAAAGCAGCCTACACGATGTAGTGTCCACAAGGCCACCATGCATCATGAGGGGGACTTTGCGGTGAGGTACATATCCCCTCACCAGGGCTCTGTGAGAAAGCCCAGTAAACTCACTGGTCTTGGCAAATTGGATTTTGGTGAAGTCATCCTTAGGTCTGTCACTGGTGTCCATCTGGGATGACTGGACATTCCTGTGCATCCTCTGAGGAAATGTTAATGCAAATGGAGTGTGCTGAGCCTGAGGCCTGCCCAGCTACATCCTGAGTGACTCTGGTGCATTCAACTCAGCTTCTTGGAGTCCTTGAAGGACCAGGGCCTTACCCACGGGGTGCACAGGATGAACCAGGTGACAGCACCGTTCTCTGCTACAGAATCAGCAGAGGTGACCAGAGGAGAGTGGACTCCCATGAGGCTTCTGTAGTAAGGACCGAAATGGGAGTATTGGGGGCTATCTGTATACTGCATGAAGGTGTATTGCTGTGATTGGTGTAATAAAAAGCTGAATAGCCAACAGCTAGGCAGGAGGTATAGGGGGACTTCCAGGTAGAGAGAGGATGGAATCTAGGCATGCCAGAGATGGGAGAAGACACAGAGGAAGCAGGATGGGCAGTACGTGACAGAACTCAGATTAATAAAACCAGGTTAACCTAAGTTACAAGAGCTAGTGAGACAAGCCTAAGCTAAGGCCGAGCTTTCATAATTAATAATAAGTCTCTGTGTCTTTATTAGTGGGTTGGCTGTCTGACAAGAAACTACTGCTGCATGGGGGTAGAGGCTACAGGAGACAGGCCCTGTTCAGTACTGGAGTAGGTTACCAGCATGGAAAAATTACTGTCCCTGGAAGATTCCTACGGGGCTAGGGACATCATCTGAAAAACCGTAACTTCGACACTGCCAAACACTAATGCTCGAGTCTGAAAAGCTGAAGTAGGGAATCACGAGTCAGTCACACACACACACACACACACACACACACACACACACACACACACACACACACACACACACACACACACTGTGAACACCTCCTGGCTGGCACCTCCATAGCACACCACAGCTCCCACACTGCTCTACCAATGACTAGCACACTGGCTGGTCTTCAGATCATCCCTCAGCCTGCAAAGCCACAGACGCCACTCCTCCCTGCCTTGTGCCACAGCAAACTCTCTCACAGTCCTAGGAGGCACGGAAATGGTGCCACGAGACACACTTATCCCCTCTTTTGTTTCCATTCACATGTAATAAGCAGTGCAGTCTTGGTCACCAGCCTATGACCCAGCTGCTTAGCCACAAGACGACTCAACTGTGGTCATGTGACCTCTGGGACTTTCTTCTTGCTACTGACCCAGCCTGAACCACAATCCACCTGCTGCCCTACACATCTGCCCTCACCATGCTACCTACTGGACCTTAAATCCCACTTTGGCACCAGTCACCTACTTGGGCTCTCACAAAAGCCTGGCACCGTGTCATTGCTAAGTCTCTTGCATTCCTGGTGGTGACATGGTCTTTTGTGCTAAGCTCAATGTGTGTTGTGACATCTTGGCAGACCTGGGGCCCGGCCTGTTGCCGCCTACACAGGGTAGGACAAAAACCCATCCACTTAGCAATGAGTAGGGTAAAATCTAGGGTTTGCCATGACCTCCTACTGATGCGTCATTTCATGCCACGCTAGGGTCGCAATGGAATTTACTTGGCCACCAATCCTGGGGAACCTCAAGCCTTAATGCTTTTATACAAGGACCTTCCAAAAACAAACACTGATCTATAGCAGATCACTACCAGACAGGGCACTTCACACAAGGCCCACTGACACGTTCCCTATGCAGGCCGTCTGTCTGCGAGGCACCCCCCGGCTGACTCCAGCTTGTCCTTTGATGTTCACCGTCGTTGTCATACCCTCAGGAAGCATCCCTGTGTAGGATGCCTCACAAGTTTGAGGGCTCCCCCAAATCTCTGCCTCTGTAGAAACTGGGTCCCCAAATCTGCAGCACTGAGGAAATGGTACATTTATGAGCTGAGACCTGGTGGAAAATGGCACTGGGTTCCACCCTCAGAAGGAATTAATGCTGGCTTTGCCTAGCTCCCACTATGGCTTCCTGTCTCGCCATGTGATCTCTTCTGCACGTGCTCCCACTACTGTGATGTCAACCCCATGGCCAAAGAAAGGCCTCCCATTAGACTTGTAGTCTCTGAAACAGCAAGCCAAACAAACACTTTCTCTCTATAAACTACCCAGGTAAATATAGAGTAACAGAGAGCAGTCCCATGCCTCCTCTCCTGCTGCTCTGAGCACCGTGCATTCTCCAGAGGGAGCACAGCAGCAGAGGAGTGAGAGCAGGAAAAGCACGTCCTGTCCCCAGTCTTGGTGGCCCCAGTCTTGGTGGCCCCCCATCTTCCAGAGAGACTCATCCCAGCACACCAGGAAAGCCTTTTGCCAACAGGGACCCATCTCCTGCTCTGATGGGAAATGCTATCCTGAGACTCACCTCTCCTTACTGGAAAAGTCAACTCCCAGCAAAATGTTCTCCTCGGTGTCCTGGCGCCCACTGGTGTACACCACAACCATGTAGCGGACACGGTCGGTCCAGACGCTCTCAAGGCGCACGGCCTGTGGACAAGGGGTCACCTCGATGGTTTGCTCCCTTCCTCTGTCCACCAAACCAAGACCAAGGGCTTTAGCTCTTGACCCCCATCCACAAATCAGGGAAGAAATGAAGACCAAATGCTTGTGAGTAGGACCAGAGAGAGCGTGCACCTGGCACAGGGGACAGCCAACTGTGTGCAGTGAGGACACAGTTGAATTGTACAAGTTACATTCATGTTTAGCATAGATCCATAGATGCCATGGAGATCTGAAGTCTCTCCTGGCCCCTTTGGGGTGCTAGGCATAGAACCAAAAGAATCATACACGCAGTGATGCCCCTAACACTGAGTGTCAGTCCAGCTCCCTGGCTGCTGGTCAACAGTGTGAGAGAAAGAGGAATCAAGATAGAGGGGGGGCTCAAGCTGCATTTGAAGATCACCCTCAGCTCTTACCAGCTTGATTCTGTCTTCACAGCGTAGGAGGTTGATCATCACTTGAAGGTGCTGAGGCAGATCACCTGTGAGGCCAACAAGGAGAGCTTTAAATGGAAGATCGATTCTAAGGGCTGGGACAACACAGTGGTCAGTAGATTTTCAACAAAGACTTTGGAAAACACACATGGACCCTCAGGAGAATGTTATCACATCCAGGCAAATATTCCCTAGCAAGGAGGCAGAAACCACAGTCATGGCTATGGAGGCGTCTGCCCAGGGCTGAACTGTGAGGAAAAAGACTGAGTGTCACCTGTCCTCTTCAAACTCTTGGGCATTTTCCATATAAGCCAGATGTTACTTTTGTACCTGGTGGATGGGGAGGAGGGGTCTATCTGACCAGTGACAACAATTGCATGCTGGGTGTTCAGAGAAATTATTTGAGGGAAAACAATCTATCATTCTCTTTTCATAAAAAAGAAATCATTAACGTATTCTTTCTTCTTCATTGCTAAGAGAAGTAAAGAGATGGTTATCTAAAGCAGCAATTTTCCTGCCTCAGCCTCCTGGGATCTGGGACTGTGGGTACATACTACCATTTCCAGCCAGAGAAAGTGGTTTTATTAAAGACTTTAAAAAAATGTGTACGTGTGTGATGGGATTATGTGTATGTCTACATGCAGATGCCTGCAGAGTCCAGGAGAGGACATTGGATCCTCCGGAACTAGAATTACAGGTGGCTGTGGGCTACCCAACAAGAATGCTGAACACTGAACTTGCGTCCTCTGCAAAAGCAACATGCGTCCTTAACCACTGAGATCTCTCCCTTTCCAGACCTGCTCCATTCCCTTCTTTTGTATAGAGAGTCTACATAGTCTAGTCTGGCCTCAAACTCACAATCCTCTTAGGGTGGGAAGTGAACTTCTGTGGGCAGTACCCCTGGGCTGGGTCTGGAGAGTGTGCAGGGCCAGGCAGCAAGCTCACTGAAGGATGGTAGGGTGTTCCAGGGGTGTGGCTGCTGGGACGGGGTGCAGTGTTGCTAAAGTAGACGTAGGATCCCTATCCTGCCTTTCCCGGCCTTGAGGCCTGCGTGCCCTCTGAGGAAAGGTTCACCTGGATGAAGGTGCGAGAAATAACTCAGTAAAATTGCCCTTTCCAACTGTGTGTAGAGTGCCAAAGAAACAAACAAATTACATTTTTTGTTTGTTTTAATTATACTATAGGGAGCCGAGGGTACAGCTCCATGGTATAGCACTTGCCTAATATGTGCACAGCCCTGGGTTCCATGCCCAGCACTGCAAAAACCGGAGACAAAGTGAAGCAGTAACACTGTGAAACACTCTCCATGCTGGGAACCCTGGAAGGACAACAAATGCCCCAGAAAGCCACAGCCACCGTGCCTGCTGCAATAGCATGTTGTCCTTTTAAGGATGGATGTGACGTCTAAACGGTACTTCCTCTCTCTGAGAAAACGAGAATTTTAGAAACCTGCCCCTCAGTCGGGAAGGCACAGCTCATGCAAAGTGTTCTTCCCACAATAAATAAGATCGGCAAAAGACAGACAAAAAAGCCACAGTGCTCCTATCTGATCCTTCCAGCAACGGGACTCAACAGCTGCTCTGGAGACACCAGCTCACACTGGGCGTTCCCTGCTCTACTTTCTCTTAAGAGCCTACACAGCCACCAAGGGTCGGTTCTTTGTTTGCCTGGATCCTCCCACCATCCACCCGAAGTCACAGAGATTAAAGTAACCCCACTCCCGTGTCTGATAAATGTCCAAATGAGAGAGGCATTTCACACATAATTAAACTGCTGATATCCCAGCCTGACATCCACATACAGATCAGAGGGCAGAAGCCTGGAGTGCGAGACCCTACACCAACTGGCTGACTGAACCTGACCCAACCCCACAGAATTAACCCTCTGATTACTCTCCATGGTGGTCAGAGAGGCAACAGGGAAAGGGGACATAGCAAAGCTGTTTGCTGGCCACCCCAGGCCAGCCAGTGGCTTGTCTTCCCAAGGTCACCACTCGTCCTGGTCTTCAAGGACAGAAGACCCAATCAGCCAATGACTGTCTTCCTGCCTGCATGCATTCAAGGGACACTCAGATGAGCTTTCTCAGGGTCTGATACTTCCTGCCCAAGCTCACTCACAGTAGGGACACATTTCACACCTGAACAAAGCCTGAGCTTCGAGTTACTGTATAATATGCTACAGACACCAGCAGCCATGGAAATGACGGCTGCATGGAGCTTTATCACACTGTAAGTCACATGCTCACAACTGCCATCCACTGGAAAAGTCGGTGCGTGGTGTGCACTACACATCTGTGCGTCCGTGGAGCCCAGAGGACAATCTTGGCTCACCAGGAGTTTTCTCGCCTTTTGTACAAGTCAGGATCTGTCACTGGAACATCATCAGCTGTGTTAGCCGGTTAATGGCTGGCGAGGGCTCAGGACCCACCTGTCTCCACCACCCACCTCTCCATCACCTGATTACAAATGTATACCACCACACCTGGGTTCCTGGGATCTGAATCAAGTCCCATTCTTGAAGCAAGGGCTTTACCAACTGTGCCATCTCCCCAGTGCCTTGAGAACACTTTGTTCTTCTGGCTTGGGTTTGCTTTTGGAAGCAGGTTCTTGCTATGTAGCTTAGGCTGCCCTTGAAGTCACAATTTTCCAGTCTCAGCTTCCTAGATTACAGGTGTGGGCTACTGGGTCTGGTCACCTGCATAATTAGTGACTTCCATATTATCCGAGGCACTGGATGCCTGTTATGAAGATTAGAAAACCGAAGCTCAGAAGTATACCCTGCCTGTTCAGGAAATCATAAAACAAGGTTTTTACAGAAGCCAGGTCTGCTGGCTCTAAAGCGTGGTCGTTTGTGGTTGGTTGGTTTGTTTTTTTTTTCTTTCAAGATAGGGTTTCTCTGTATAGCCCTACCTGTCCTGAAGCTCAGTCTGTAGACCAGACTGGCCATGAACTCAGGGTTCTGCTTGCCTCTGTGTACCGAGTGCTGGGATTAAAGGCCTGTTTGTCTATTTTTAACAGAATGGTTTCACTAAGTGACTTAGGTATCCTAAAATACACTATGGAGCCTAGGCTGGCCTTGAACTCATGATCCTCCTGCTTCTACTCTACCCTCTAGTGTTGGGCTCACAGGCTGACCGCCAGAATGTTCCAAATCAAACATCATTCCACATTGCCTCCTCATACGGGACAATTATTTTCTTAAATGACAGCAGACCTAAATCTTGTTTGACAGGATCAGTATGTTAAAACACAGGCTGAACTCCAGCATTTGACATAAGATGCTGGGTAAGCAGAGGCCAAGCAAACAAAATGAACCCGGGGTCAGGGGACACTGTCCAGCTGCTCCCACAGTCTCATCCCAGCTCTCCTGGAAGCAAAGCAGCCTCCCTACCATGTAAATACTCACACCCCAGCAGCTTCCCTTAGAAGGACTCCAGACCAATGACTGTTACAAAGGACCCCTTGTATACATCTTGAATTCCATCTTCAATTTGGCTTCATTTCAACAGTCACGTAGTCTAAGAAATCCAACCTTGGTACTTGACAGGCATTTTTACTCATCTGTTTTTGGGCCTACATTATTATTCAGTTTGTCCCCAACTCTATTACTTCTGTCCTTTCCAAAAGGCAGCTATTATAGGCTAAAGACATCCTGTCACATGAACACTGAGAGTGCAGTCAAAGGCTCTTACACGGCCTCCTCGAGGGATTTTCAAATGTTCGGGTGAGCTATGAAGAACCTCGGGGGCTGTCTTCAAGGGACAGCTTACAGCTGTGACGCGTGCTGGTCCGTTTGTCCAAGCCTCACTGTACAAGCTGAGATGTTAACTGACAGAACACACAGGGAACCTTTGCATCCCAGCAACTAGGCTGGTCATTACAAACCCATGACGCTCTGCTTCCCTGGCTGTGAGACCCAGAAAACGACTTCCCTCCCGCTGTGGAAGTTTCTCCTGTGGCACAGAAAGGATCCCAACTTAAGAGCTTGCATCACCTGCATGCTTGTGAGGGTGCTGAAGACTCCGCTGGCCCTGAGCGCTGTTCCCCTGCTGTAGGAAGAGCGCCGCTCCTTTCACCATGAAAAAGCTCTCGCTCAAGCTAGAAGAACAAAGCAGGGCCCAGTTAGTGATCTCGAGAGATACAGGCAAGACGCACTACAGAGGGGACACTGAGGGTGGACAGGCTGCATGTGACATGCAGTGGGAAGATGGCAGCCACAGTTCTCAGGGGCAAATGATGCTTTGGTGGTTCATGCCTTTAATCCCAGCACTCAGGAGGCAGAGGCAGGTGGATCGCTGTGAGTTTGAGACCAATCTGGGCTACAGAGTGAGTTCAAGGACAGGACTACATAGAGAAACCCTGTGTGTGGGGGGGTAAAACAACAAAAACGTCAAAATGAGGGGCAGGCCTATGATTCCTATTGCTTAAAAGACCAGCCTGGGCTAATAGAAAGTTAAAAAAAAAAAAAGGAGCTGGGGATTGATTGCTCTGTAATAGAGCTTTTGTCTTACAAAAGACCCTAGGATTAATCCCTAATGACACCCACACACCCCTCTCTGTCACACACACACCCCTCACATACAAACCTCTCTCACACATCTTTCTCTCTCTCACACACACACACACCTCACACACACACCTCACACACACACACGCCTCTCACACACACATGCCTCTCACACACACACACATGCCTCATGCAGTAAGGCTAGGATGCACAACAGGGCAGAGAAGGAACCAGACAACAAAACACATTCTTGCAACTTTTCACTTATAATTTGGTTAATGATTTTCTTCTTTCAGAGCCTGGAGAGGTGGCTCAGTGGTTAAAAGCCCTGGCTGCTCTTCCAGAGGACCAGGGTTCAATTCCCAGCACCCACATGGCAGCTCACAACTGTCTGTAACTCCAGTTCTAGAGAGTCTGACAGCATTATACCAATGCACATAGAATAGTTAAATAAATTATTAAAAAAAAAGGTCAGGCATGTGAATTCAAGCCAGTCTAGCTATCAAGATACTACCTCAAAGCGAGCTAAATCTAGCATGTCATCCTAACTACTAAGAAAATACCATTTAAATTTGCATGCAGGCCAGCAGCTTCTGAGATAACTTGGCCTCTGTGACAGCAAATTCATAATAAAATGAACTTTTCCCCACTAAGTTCTTATGGTAAGGAGCTGGAGAAATAACTCATTGGTTAAGAGCACTGGCTGTACTTCCAGAGGACCTGGGGTTCAATTCCCAGCACCTATATAGCAGCTCACAACTACCTGCAACTCCAGTTCTGGGGGATCCGACACCCTTACACATACACACACGCAGTCAAAACACCATGTACATTTTAACATAAGTTAGAAAGAAGTCATAACAGAAATTGAAAAAAAAATCTCACGGTAAAAAGAGACTGTTCAACTATGAATGAACCCAGTTCAGCTCGACTCTCTCAAGTACAGACCTCTGAACCCTGACAACCTGGCGACAGGCCACATGACACCCAGTGTCACAGACCCGCACAGGAGGATCATCTTCATATTTGCACACGTGGCACACCTTCCTGTGCACAGCTGTTGCCTGCACCTAGGAAGGCAGGAATACAGACAGGCATTCTTACGTCCTCCAGGAAGAGGGACATTCTTAGCAGGCACCCCGCATGCAGGTAAGAGCCCTGTGTCTCCTGTCTACTGCAGACTCCCATCCCACACCTTTCCTACTCGGTTTTACATTGGAGCTTTCAGAACTACTCAGATCCCCATTACACCTGTCAGAATCTCCAAGGGCTGAGCCCAGGAAACTTAAAACAATCGCCAGTTGATCAAAGCAGCTGTGGGAGTTGATTTTCAAGGCCAACATCAACTCTTTTTGTTCACTAATTTGAAAAAAAAAAAAAAAAAAAAAAAAGAACCCTCAGATTGACCAGAAACCAGAGCAAGCTGGAAACAGCCAACCATGAACAGTGACCTTTGCCTTGGAAACCAAGAGCCAAAATTCCCCTTGGTTTCCCTTGTATTTCCTTTGGAAAAAAAAGGGGACAATGATAAAGCGCAGACTGCAATCGCCCTGTGACCTGCTCTGAAGTTAGTTGTTCCTCTGTCTGATAAGAAGGGGCCTTCCCCTCCACCCATGGGGTTCATTAGGGCCCTGGAACCACCTCAGTTACTGTCAACAGCCAGCCTGAATGTTGCAGGAAGCCCCATTGCTTTGAGGGCTGCAAGGTCCCGTGTCCTGGAAATATACAGGAAAAAGCAGAACGCCAGTGGCCAAGATGCTGTGGAAAGGATGGGAGACCACAGACAAGATGAAGCTTCTAGGCTTCATGAAGCTCCACAGCTGTCCTGGGCCACTGCTGGCACACAGAGTCTGGTGTTCAGAGGCGGCTGACGGGCACTGCCCAAAACAGACAGCTGGCACCTGGTTTACTATGTTGAGTTCCTGATACCAAGAAGCTCAAGACCCTGTGACCTGTGACCCTGTGACCTGAGACCCCAGGGCCCCTCCAGGGAACCCTCTCAAACATCAATGTCAGTAAC
This sequence comes from Ondatra zibethicus, assembly GCA_004026605.1. NCBI lineage: Eukaryota > Metazoa > Chordata > Mammalia > Rodentia > Cricetidae > Ondatra > Ondatra zibethicus. The sequence goes on along the minus strand of PVIU01000990.1, from coordinate 121,370 downwards.
ATCACACACCTTTCTCTAGGTACCCAGGGCAAGGAAGCATGCCAATCTACCAACCACCCATCCCAGATAGACAAAAAAACCAAAAACCAAAACCAAGTCCTTCTTACAAGAGATTTTTGAGTTCTAAAAGTTATAGACAGAGGCAGCACCCTCCTCCTCCTCCTCCACTGCCCGGCGAAGTCTCAAGTCTGCCCCACAGCCTTGTTCCAGGCTTTCATCTGGGCAGCACAAGTCGGTCAGCACACACTGCCTGCTACCCTGGGGAAAACATGACCTTCAATCCCCAAGCCGCGGCTCTCACACACACAGACTGCCATCCGAAACAGCCCCCAGGGAGAACACGAGTAGGCTGCGGCTTACGTACTAATGTGGACTGGACACCTCTGAACGGCAGAGGTACTGGGTTGGCCGAAGGAAGACACAGAAGTCGGAAAGATACAGTTCCATGGCAGTGGCATTCACGTCTGTAGTAATCCTGCTCAAACAGACGGTGCCTGAAGAGGCCCCGCTGTCCACAAGGCGCAGGCCAGCCCGGTAAGAGGCAGCGGGGCTTTCCAGGGCAACTCTGGAGTCCTTCCTTAGATGATGGTCCCACCCAAAGAGCAAGTGGCTCTTGTGGCCCTCGTCTTTTTCTGATATTTTTGCTTAAAAAGGCCCTTGTCCCAGCATTTCCTGATGAAAAGGGTCCATTCAGAAGAAGGGAAGCAGCTGAGGGTTCTGCAGTCATGGCACGCCCACGGGCTTTACTGTAGTCCTTGGAACAAGCAATTGGTGTGCATTAGGAACCAGGAGGAAAAACAGCTGGCCACCAAGTACCAAAACCCAATGAAAGGACCCCATCCTGGGTCAAAACCACATATAGGAGGTCGCAGGGCATAGCTTTCTTTCAAATCCCCACCCATCCCACCAGCCAGGGTCGTGGGCGGCTGCCACGGGTAGTTAACAAGGCATTTTCAAAAGCAGCTTTACATCAAGAAAATAAAAAAAGCTTGGCTCACATTTATAGCTACTTGAGGTGCCTGGTGACCCTCACCTTGGGACACTGCAGATGGAGGGACTCACACGTGCTTCTGTGAGCATCTTTGAGAGGTACAAGGTGTCCCAGCGGGCCAAGGTGCAAAGCCAAAGCAAATCTCTAACCCCAAAAGGCTGGAGATGCTGAAAGCCTTAATTTACAGGTTAAGGATGGGACCATGGCAGGGTGTGACACAGGAAGAGCTGGAGACCTGGACCAGTGTCCCTGAGGGAAGAAGCACTGAGCAGGAGCCCCTGGAAGGTCTTGTCCGGAAGCTTCTCCCAGCTCCAGTGGCCACTTAGTCCTCACTGGAGGAGTAAGTGAATCATACACTTCTTACTCAGCTGGTGTGTAAGCCATCACTCATCCAGGAACACACCTTTACTGCTGGGACTCACGCCTATCCACGTGCCCCATACTCACTGTCTCAACTCTGTGGCGGTTTCCTTCTCCTCCAGATGGTGGCACAGCTGCAGCCTCTGGGGGCCCACCGCAGTATCAGCAAGAAGCCAGGACACACATTGTGTCCCACTCCCTTCCAAGCATCCAAATGCAGAACACACAGCAAAGACCAAGGAATGGCTTGGGGAAGACATCTCCAGGCTAGGAAGGCTTGGCTACAGAGTGACTCCATGTGCCCAGGGATAATCAAAAAGGCAGAGGCCCAGTCACATCATCTGCCCAATGCCACCACCACCAAGGCTGTGGGACAGGAGACATCACTCCGTCCTTCTTCACTGAGCAGGTATGGAGAGACACTGTGGGAGCAGCAAGGATACGCTAATCAAGTGTTCAAAGCAGGCTTCTCATGTTTCTGAGACCTTGACCACTGAGTAAACGCATACACTCAAGCTGTAAAATGTGAAAGGCTATGAAGCAAACTCCTGGCTTGTGGTGCAGCCATTAATCTGTCAGCATAAGAAGTTCTCAGCATCCCAGAGCGACCATGAAGGGTGCTTTACAGTCTAGAGCTCACCCTCCATTGCTACACCTAATTCCTACAATGCCATTCTGCTGACAAAAGATCCACGCTGGGAGAACGAACTGTTGGAGTTTGTAGAGCAAACAGTAGGAGGGGCTGAAGACGCCCCTAGCTCAGTGCCCTACCTGCCCCATCCCCAGGACAGCAGGACTGCCTGTCCTGAAGTTGGTTAAGCTGCACCTTAACATTTAGATGGATTCACAGCCCCGGAAATTGAGGATGTAAAGAAGGATGGAGACTATTTAGAGACAGATCAGGAAAAGGCTGCAGACGGGATGGGAACTTCTCTCCAGCTTCTCCATGGCATCCTCCTGAGGCTCAATGTCACAGAGGACCCTCGCTGCCCAGACATCTTCTATTTTCTGCCTTCAAGCACCTGGTCTGGTTCCAAACACCTTCAGAGTATAAGAAAATACATATTCAACTCGTGCCTCAAATGGGCACCTGGGGGTTGGGGGGACAGACACTGGGGTTCTCTGGAGGACACGGTGGCTTGGAAAGGGGTTATGGAAGAAAAAATGCTGGCGGGGCCAATTGCTAATGTCTTTGCTACTGGTCCATGCATTGTTTGGCTGGAGGCGTAGGCTTCCCTCAGAGACAAGGAATGTCCAGAGGCATTGTAGACAGAGACATTTTCTGAGAGCCACATAGCCCTCCTTCATACCCAGCTGGCAGGAGTTGGCAGCTCAGACTATCAGAGAGCTCACAGAGCAAAACTTGTTTCTGCTTCGGTAAGATACCCAGTGCGTCTGAACACAGCTCTGCAGACCTTAAGATGTCCATCCATGACCCTTAAGAGCCCTCAGGCCTGAAGACAGCGTCCTGCTGCGTGTCTTTCCTCATCAGGTTTGCTGGGCCCTAAGCCTCCTTTCCAAGGGCTGAGGTATAAAGGGGGCATTGTGTGGAAACACTATGGCAGCAGAAGTAACCCAGATAGCCAGAATCAACAGGAATGTGAAGGCAATATTTTTTAAACAACTTAAAAATTCCAAAATTGGATGCTCTCAGCTGTCCCAGGTGCTTGTGGTTTTCTGTGACGTGAAGCCTCATCCGGCATTCATGGCTCAGTGTGGCACCTTTCCGGGTCTCCAGGACCACCTGGCTTGGGCCTTCTTTATCCCTGAGGGCAACACACCAGCATAAGAACCTACTGCACAATTCAAATACGGTCAGTGTGCCCAATGAACTGAATTGGTATTTCATTAACATGCGGTACGGAGTGACGCCTTTAGTCCCAGCACTTGGGCGGCAAACAGGTGGGTCTCTTAAGTTTGAGGCCAATCTGGTCTACACATGTTCCAGTCCAACAAATGGCTACAAAGACTCAAAAAGAAAAAAAGGAAGAAAAAAGGAAACTCGTAAAAGGAGACAGTGGTCGGATGCCCGAGCTCAGGCCTCCACGAGGCTAGCTGTGGCAACACAACAGACGACCCTGGGAGTGGTCTGCCCATCTCTGGCCACACGCCCAGCTGCACAGCTCCCAATCACTCTTCCTCAGTCCCGGAGCTGTCAGCCATGTGTCACCATCTAGAATTAAAACGTGTGCTAACAACCTACCTAGAGTAGCCACAATTAGCCTTTACACGCAACAACCAAGCACTCATCTGACTTTGGAGTCCAGCACTCACTTACGATCTCCCACATCCCACAGTGCGTCCTCTGCCCTTCTTCTCCCATGGTCTTCAGAAACCTGTCTACTCCAGGTCTCTGTGCACAGCGTCCCCACGTGGCAATGAGAGAAAAATCACTCCCTCTGTACCAATCCTTTATTCAAGGTCAAAGTCCAGGGCTTGTTTTCCACATCCTGTTCCTGGACCGCTGGTTGTAAATCTGCCCTGCCAGTATCTTTTAACTTGATGATTGGATGCAGTGGCCAAGACACATCCACTTTCCCAGTCAGTAACACAGTTCCCAGATTTTAAACCACCGAATGAAACAGAAAACCACAAGTACAGATATTTAACAAATACATAGCTAATTAAATGCTTTTTACTATTGTCACAATGTCTATGTTTTATTGCCTGTATGTGTGTGAATGCACGTGAACACATGGCACAACTTTCATGAAGCAGAGGACAACATGAAGGAGTTCTTATTGTCTATCATGTGGGTCCAGTGGGCTTGATAGCAGGTGCCTTTATCCCCTGAACCATCTTTATGGCCCTTAATGTGAACAGGCTGCCCCACGCTCCTGCCACCACACAGCTGCCCACAGCTATGCCTTCTCCACCATGGTGGAACTGCTGGCCTCCAAACTGAGGTAAAATCAACCCTTCCCCCACTGTGTTGCTTTGTCAAGTAATTTGTCTCATCGGCAAGGAGGGTAACTGATGCCCGTGCTGTCAGAACAACACAATGAGGACAAATGCTGCTTCAAGCCCACTGCCCACACACAGGCTTCAAGTAAGCACAGGATTGCTTACTTGTACAGAGACTGACCTACAGGTGCAGACTGAGACAGGTGTACAGAGACTGACCTACAGGTGCAGACTGAGACACAGTACAGAGACTGACCTACAGGTGCAGACTGGGACACAGGTGTACAGAGACTGGGACACAGGTGCAGACTGGGACACAGGTGTACAGAGACTGGGACACAGGTGCAGACTGGGACACAGGTGTACAGAGACTGGGACACAGGTGCAGACTGGGACACAGGTGCTGACTGGGACACAAGTGTACAGAGACTGAGACACAGGTGCTGACTGGGACACAGGTGTACAGAGACTGACCAACAGGTGTCTCTGTCACCGAACTGTAAAGGGAAATATCAGAAGAAACTGTTGTTCCTGGGTAGTTCAAGATCATAGTTCATAAGACAGAAAGTCTGACCTGTAGACGGCACAGGCCGCCCGGGCACACCAGGCACTAAGGCTACATACAGTCAGTCAGAAGAGGCCTTCAGGATCTCTAACCCTGCTGGGTGGGGCTGATTTCTCACACAGCCACAAACTGCTATCACCAAGCAACAAATGTATAGTTCCCAGCAAGTCAGCTGCTAAGTCTCCAGCAAGCTGCTACTCAGCAGTAGGTGACTAACACACTGCCATCTCCCTCACAGAGCACTCAGAGGACTTCACCCGGCAGAGCATCAACAGAGGCTGGAAAACCCTCGAACATAGAGGAGGAGGACCGAAGTGCGGGCAGGCCACAAGCAGTGTTTTCAAATGGCAGCCAGCAAAACAGTCTGCAGAGCAGGACATGCGGGGCCAATCTGATACTGTAGGGCAGGGACAGAGGGCAGCCACACTCCCAGCAGTTCCAGAGTGGAGCCTCCTAGGGAACTCCAAGTCAAGGCCACAGGTGATGGAGTGTGTGACAAGAGCGGAAAGAGGGATAAGGGAGCTTATGGCTTACCTCCAAAACCAAAAGGAACCCAGATGGTCAAGCTTGCTGCTTTGACCCAGACGTTCATGGGGCAGGTGACAAGGACAAAAGAAAATGGACATGTCTGTGGCCCTGAAACACTAAAGAAGAGAGCCCACTTGTGATCTCCACTCTGGAGATGACAAAGCTGTGTCACTTCCCCAGTGTCCTACCTGGCACACAACCATGGTGCCTCATACTAGCCTGAGGGGCTCCCAGGACAGCGAGGGAGCCAGAAGACACTGTCAGCAGGGCCACATGCTCACTGACACCATGGTCTTAACCACAGTGCTTCCAGAAGAGGCCAGCAGCCAGGTGCATATACAGAAGGCCAGGGGGGTCACTACGGGGTTGGGGGACCACCACAAGGTATCATCTCCCTTGTCCCAATGCCTGATGACTTTCCAAAGGTATTCAGAGACCCCAGATGTCCCAGCATCCCACAGGAAATGTAGCCAGGTGTGGGCTGTAGGCTGCTCCTGACCAGGACACAATTGGTGACCTTCTCATACAGATCCTCTCATTTTCCGGTGCCTGCAGCCACACCCGATAAAGATATTAAGGTCACACATAACCAACAAACACACATCTGATCTCACATAAGGAACTTTCCATCAGCTACTAACCAGCCCCAAGAGGCTGTTTTCCAGTCCACACATGAGCCCCACAGAGGCAAAGGCCGGGACTTCTCAGGGTAAAGAGTTTGGTACAGTGGGGGGCTGGGACCTACACAGACTTACCTGACTTAGGCTCTCACACACTCATCACCCACAACCCGCTACCTTGCATGTTTATAAGAACTACAGAGCCCAATCTTCTTCCCCTTCAACTATGCAAACACCATGTGTGGGAAGAGAACTCATTCATATCAGTAATAAGAGCAGTGGTGGCAAGAGATGTCACAAAAATCACAGAGAGCTGCAACGTGAGTGACAGGGCAACAGCTTCCATCACAGAGAGACAAGAGGACGGCTACCTGCTCTCTCTGGGAACAGAGAAGTCGCATGCGAGATGAAAGCACTTTTTAAAGGCAGGTACTGAGAAATGTAGCCTACTGTCAAAGACACAGCTTAGGGGATCAGCTCAGGGAGTAGGAGCTGTTCTGCGGGACCCAAAAAACAGGATGTGGGCAGTATGAGGAAAGAAAGGCAGAACACAGTGATGTGGGAGACTGGGGGAGAGAATGGCACTACCCAAGAGACATGGGAAAGAGGAGGCATGGAGACCCAGAAGACTGACTGGGATTCAGTAATGCAAATAGACGGCAATCTAATCTCTTACATGACCCTGAAGTGCACAGCATCACAGCTGCCCCTTGGTATCTATAGGGATGGGGGGATTCCTCCCGTGAAAACAAACATGCGTACACTCTGTATCTATAGGGATGGGGGTTCCTCCCGTGAAAACAGACATGCAGGTATGCACACTCTGACAATCTGTACTACAGTGTAAATAACGGTAAGCCGTTGCTACACTGGATTGCCTAGTGAATGAGTTAAATGAATGAGTTAAAAAAAAAAATCTCTGCACCCTGGCAAGACTTTAGGACTAAGTACATGCCAGCAACATTGTAACATCTAAACCTTCACTCCATAGTTGTTGACACCGGTATGCAGAACCCAAGGCTACAGAGGTCCGACTGTAACCGAAGACAGAAGAGAGCTAAGGGAGCGCACCCCCTACCTGGAAGGATTCAGTCTTTCCCTCCACCTTGCAAACTGAATAATGGCTGTTTACCATTCTGGACCAATCCAAAGCAAAGAGAAATCTCTCCTTCACTCTTCTGCCTCAAACAAAACCACCTGGCCGGTCCACCATTCCACATTTGTTTTGTTTTCTAGGAGACAGAGAGAGGAGATCTGAAACGCAAGTGAGCAGTGTCTGAAAGAACAGCTGTCAAAGGTCAAACCTAGACACAGAACTTCCTTGTTAGAAAGCAGGATGGTGTCCTTTGCCTGAAAAGTGGGGGTAAACCATCAAGGGGAGTCAAGAAGACGGAAAGGAAGGCTAAGGACAAACAGAAGCGGACCAGCAACCCCTCTCCTTCATGAGAACCCAGACCCCACTCCAGTTTGGGGCTCTCCCTGGGGCCACAGTAGCTTTGGAATCCTATTGTGCAAAAGGCTCAGCTCTGCCTAGATGGATTTGACATTCCAGGAGCTGGAATGAAGCCAAGGCGAGTTCTGGGTTCTGGTTCTGGAGCTGCCTTAAGTTCTTTGGTCAGTTCCTTCACCTGTGGGTCCAAAAGAACTGACTCATCTGGACAGCCAGAGGGCCTTGGGTGCCTGCGTGTGCGTGCACGCATGTGTGTCTTTGTTTCTAAGCAGGTCTTGTGATGTAACCCTGGCTTCCCCTGAACTCTGTAGGCACCAGAGATCTTGCCGCAGCCTCTAGAGAACTGGGGTGACAGGCTTAACTGCCATGCCACAGACACCCGACTTTGCAGAATATTTCAAGCACAAAACTTGAGCTTTGGATTCATCACTTGGAATATAGAGATGTCAATGTACACTAAGACACCAACTCCATCTTCTGTCAGGTTCCCAAAAGCTCCACATCAAGCAGTTTTCCCTTTTATTAGTAAGAAAGGACCACAGACACGGCTTCTTATCATGGCTCTTTCTAAGGTCTTGGCTACAAATATCTTCAAGCACTATGCATTCTGCTAATTAAGGGCAATTAAAGACAAAGCTAGTTCAATGTTCTCTCTGGCTCAATGCCCAGAGAGGAAGGGATGGGTGGAGGGTAGAAGGAATTCTGACCCAAGGGAAGGGTTGCAGGAAGGCACAGGAAGCTGCAGAGGCTCTGGGGGCCCCACCACCCTCAACGAGCTCTCCTCCCAGTTCCCAGTTCCGGGCGTGCACCCAACATCCAGATTCCACAGGCCCTCCTCCTACACACAGACATTATGTAGCAAAAGGCAGCCCATTACTGCCCCCAGGAGTCAGCGTCTCCAGCCTTGGAAGTTTTGGGCCATAAGCTGCCCAAAACCAAGGGTGGAAGAGTCAATTTGTCCTACATCCAGCATAACATGGCCATCAAGGCTCTGGCAACTGCTGTAGCTATCGCGTTGATTTCTGCAGAACAGGGTTTCCTACATGTGTCATGCTCACAAGTAATACGGCCCTGGTCAAGGGGAAGACTTCCTCCCTTCACTCAAATGTACGAAGTCCAAAGACAGACTGCACGTATTTCTAGCACTTCTGCAAGAGTTTAAGCAGAACACCGGAGCACAGCACTGAACAGCACCGAGGACCCATTTCAGACCCTTTCTTCCTTTACAATTACTGACCTTGATTCTCCCACTATAAAACAGACTTTTCTTTGGAAAGAATATTCCTGAGAGGCTGGCTCAGGAACTGAGAGCATTTGTTGCCCCTGTGGACGACCCCAGGTTCAGTTCCCAGCACCCACATGGTGGCTCACAACACAGGCATGAATGTGGTATATATACATGCAGACAAAACACTCATACACATAAAGTAAACAAATCTTTAAATTAATAAAAGTTTGTAAAAAAGGAAAATACCTGAAAGTTTGTTTGCTGCATTTACATATTTATATTCGGCAATTGTTCAGACTTCAGGTGGACAAAGAGAAGGGACCCAGTAGTTCTGGCAAAGAAGAGCTAAGGTGACTTTGGTGTCCCTGAGTGAATACAGTAACTGATGACTACATCTTAAGGGAATTTTTATTTCTTTATTTATTTGAGACAGGTTTCTCAGTAATTATGGAGCCAGTCCTGAACTTGCTCTGTAGACCAGGCTGACCTCGAACTCACAGAGAGATCTGCCTGCGTCTGCCTTGTGAGTGCTGGAATTAAAGATATGTGCCACCACCACCCAGCTAATTTTTTTAAAAATGTATTATTATTTCATGTGTCTGAGAATTTTGCCTGCATGTATCCCTAAGCACCCATGCATGCCTGGTGCCTGAGGCCAGAGAAGGAGTCAGATCCCCTGGAACTGGAGCTACAAGTGGCTGTGAATCTCCACGTTGGTCCTGGGAACCAAACTCAGGTCCTCTGCAAAAGCAGCCAGTGCCCTTAACCACTGAGCCTTCTCCAGTCCTCAAGAACATTTTAAGTGAGCACAGTTATAGGTTGGTCACAATCTCACAGAACAAGCCCACCTCACATGAACTGACAGAGTAAGCTGAGTATCTACTTCCAAGAAGCCATGCTGTGACTTCAAAAGTAGCAGCTTGTCGAAAGCAGGATGAAAAGCAGAGGGCATTGTATAGTGATTATCAAACACAAACAGGAACTTCTGCAAGAATTCTGTCCATGGGACCCACACAGAGGAGAAAACTGATTGATGCAAGTTGTTCTCTCTCTCTCTCTCACATACACACACACAACATCAACAACAAAAAGAAAATGAAGTAGGGCACAGAAAAAGGAGCTATTTGCCTCCTTCTCCAAAGGATAAGTTAAGCAGTTACAGAGCTGGGAGTGTCGTTTAACAGCAGAATATTTGCTTAGCATGCTTGGGGCCCTGTGTTTCATCACTAGCACTTTCTCCCACCTGAAGCAGTGAGTAGCTGAACACATATGTTTTTTTACTGAACTTTTTCATTTATTGCAGTGCTGTGGATGGACCCAAGGCCTTGTGAACAATAGGCGAGGGCTTTGTCGCTGAGCCACATCCCCAGCTTTTTATTTTTTTAAAGATAGGAGTCTTACTATGTAAGTCCAAGCTGGTTCCCTTCTTTTTTTTTTTTTTAAGGCAAGTTCTCACTATGCAGCCCAAGCTGGCCTTCAACCTGCAAACCTCCTGCTTTCATCAACTGCTGGAATTCGAGGTGTGTACTACAAGCAGTAACTCATACGGTAGTATCTCACCATGTAGCCTTGGCTAGCCTCGAACTCAGAGATCCACATCCCTCCCAAGGGGTGAGAGTACAAGCATGCAGCACCATTCCCCAGCACCGTTCCCGGCTTCCATTAAGACACTTTCACACAGGTAAAACATCAGATTTTTCAAGCGCAGCAACACTGATCCTTACCTGTCTGTGAGAGACCTAAGAACAAACACAACGTGGGCTCACCTGAGGTTCAACTTCCGTTCCTCATCACTGCCAGCCTCCAACTGCGGAGAGAAAGAGAATGTAACCCTACAGACACTGCTATCAGCCCTACAGCAGGCTCCCCCGGGTGCCAGGAAAAGATAAAGGCATCCAGGAAGGAGGCTAGTGTGTTCGTCACACCCCTGCCCTCTCCTTGCCAACCTGATGTGTAGTTCCTGAGTCATTCCCACCACGTTCGCAGGTTTCCAAATGTTTACCCCCATTCTCCGAATGTTTACCCCCATTCTCCAAATGTTTACCCCCACTCTCCGAATGTTCACCCCCATTCTCCGAATGTTTACCCCCACTCTCCGAATGTTTACCCCCATTCTCCGAATGTTTACCCCCATTCTCCGAATGTTTACCCCCATTCTCCGAATGTTCACCCCCACTCTTGCCACAGTCCCGACTGAACCCGAGGCTCTGCCACCCAACACATGCTTTCAGCCCTCAGCTCTCAGACACACTTGGCTCTGAGTCTTATTTTGGTTTTGCTTTTAAGGGAAACAGGGCAATGTTTTAAGGAAATCTATTTCTCTGTCAAGCCAGGTACTAGTAAGTCCAGCTTAAAAATCCATTCCAAAGCGGGGCCGCACGCCTGTCATCCTAGCTACGAAACGGGCTGAGGCAGGGGCACTGCTTGAGCTGGGAATTTAAGAGCCATTCAGACAACCTAGCGAGCAGGCCGGTCCAAACAAGCTATTCCACAGAAGGTGGCCAGGCACTGAACTCTAAATTCATCCCCAACCCCATCACTATTTCTTTTTGGGAGAAAACATAAAACAAGAAGAAAATACAAGGCTGCCCCAGAGGGACTTGTGTTCTTCAGGCATCCACTGAGTGGAAGAGAATCTGGGAGCTATGTGATGGTCAGGACTGACAGAAGGCTGACCATGAACAATCCAGCCAGAGGCCAAGGACAACAGGAAATGGGTCTAGAGCTAAGGTAGGCAGGAAAATGGGCAGCCAGGATATACAGCAAGAGGTGGCAACTTCAACCAAGAATGAGTATACCATAAGGTCCCAGCATCCGCCTTATATGAAGATTCTGCGTACAATTTTACAGATACACACACTGGGAATGGACCACATCAACTCCTGGGCTGTAAGGGAGAAGAAATGAGGGAAGGCTCACACACCACAGGGCCACAGGGAAGCAAACGAGCAGCAAACAACATATAGAAGCATTTGTTCACCAAGGGCCACTGAGGCATTTTTTGGAGGGTGCTACTGGCATCTAGTGGGTGCAATACAGGATGCTGCTAAATGAGAAATGGCCTGAGTGTCAGTGTCAGCGTGGAGGCTGAGAAACCCTGGCCCAGCCCGAAAGTGTCTGGAGACCTGCCTACGCCTGGGGGAGAGAAAAGAGGAACCCTGCACATTTGTCAAAAACAATGTTCCTGTGCACTCCAGGAAGGCTGCTGCAGCTATTCCTCGGCTAGCCTTGTTCTCACAAAGGAGTTCAGATAAGGTTAACAGGGAAACTACAAGCATGAGATAATTAAAGATCCAGAAGGAAAGACCCGGTGGGCGAAGACAAAATGAGAGGACAGGACTGCTGTAGGGCCAAGGGCTGTGATTTCTCTTGGTTTCCCAGGCTTCGTGGCTAGCCTTGCTGTGTCAGGAAACTACTATGTCCCTGACTCATAAGCGGCATTCTGATAAGTGGTGGTGATGGGGGGGCGGGGGTTAGAGGATCCACAGCCATTTATTTCTCGGGTACCCTCTGAGGTTTTCCACTGAAAGGTGATACAAGATCAGGAATGCCAGGGAAGAGCCAGCAAAGACCATGATCCTTAAGATGCAATCCAGGCCTCTCAGACCTCTCAGCTGACTGGGACAGAAGAAGCCAAGTGGAGGAAGGGCAGGCCAGAGGCACAGCCAATTTGGACCCAGATCTCCCAACTCACGGCTCACCTGCTACCTCCTCCTGGCCTTGCTTGCGGCCTCTGCACATCTGGAAGGGAGCCTTGCCACCCAGGAACAACCCAGCCTCTTCTATCACAGGAGACAAATGCACCACACACTAAAGTTAACAAAAAGCCGTCTGGGACTTTAGGGTTTGTTTGGTTAATTTTGTGCTTGTATGTGTGTGTGAGTGGTATATGTTCATGTGTGTGTGCGCATGCAATGTATTTGTGTATACAGGAATGTGTATTGTGTGTGGATGCTGGAGACTATGTTGGTGTCTTCCATATGTCTTCTCACTGAATAGATTCTTAATCTCACTAGCCTGGCTGTGTAGCTTGTTCTGGGGGTTTCCTGTCTCTACCTTTCACATCCCTGGGGTGCACCGGCTCTGGAAATCTGGACTCTTTCTCACATTTTCAGCATTTGACATTCCCCAGCCCTTTGGCTGAGCTTTATTTTAACTGGTCATCGGAACTTGGTTTTAAAAAGTTGCCCTTTATAGTTGGTCACTGGTAGCAGACAACTTTAATCCCAGAACTCAGGAGGCAGAGGCAGGTGGATCTCTGTGGGTTCGAGGCCAGCCTGGTCTATAGAGCTAGTTCCAGGACGGACAGGGATACACAGAGAAACTCTTTAATAACTTAATTTGTAGGCTGGGACAGAGCTGCAAACAGCTCAGCAGTTAAAAGCACTTGCTGCTCTTCTAGAAGACCTAAAATCAGATGCCAGCAGCCCCATCAATAACTAGATTGTAGTAGAGATTCTCTTCCCAAACAGCTCGGATGAGGGGCAAAGACACCTACAGGTGGTGACCAGGAGGGTGGGTGCTGATAGCTTTGGGACTTAGAGGTAATGGGGCATGATTTTGTATCTACTAAAACTGAATTAGGTAATTAAGCTCACAAATCCCTGTAGCCCAAGCTCCACAGGATCCAAAGACCTCTTCTGGTCTCTGTGGGGATCTGCACTCACGTGTACATAAAGACATAAAGACAGACAGACAGACACAGACACACACACAATTTAAAATAAAACAATCTTTTTGAAAAAAAAAACAAAAAAACATGGTCTGAGGATGTAGTATAGTAGCTAGAACACACAGGGCCCTGGTTCAACACTTAGCACTAAAAAATAACAAAACGATAAAAATGTCCTAATAAATTTCAAGAAAAACTTTTACCTTCATGTAATGGATTGTTCACCCATGAAATAATACACCAACACATGACACAACCTGAATAAACCCTGAAACCATTGTACTGAGAGAGGCCAGACAAAGGCAACACTCTAAGTTTCTGGTTATATGAAATACACCAAATAGGCAAAGGTAGAGAAAGTAGATGAGGGGGCTCCTGGAGTGGGGGTGGTGACCCAGGAGGGTGGGGTGCTGACAGCTTCTGAACTTACCGGTGATGGGACTTGGTCTGGGTCTACTAAACTGAATTTACTTCCCAAAAGTAAATTCACAAGCTGTGAATTACATCTCAACCAAAAAAAAAAAAAAAGATTTAAAATCTAAAAACGTGCCTACAGCAGGAACAGGAAGTGATCAGGTGTTAAGTTACCAAAAACAATATGGAAGTTAGTCAGAAATCCAGGCTGAAAGCCAAGTGTGGAGGGCATGTCTAAAATGCCAGCACCTGGGCGGCGAAGGCAGGAGGCCAATCCCAAGTTTGGGTCCAGGTTTGTCTATATAGTACCAGGCCAACCAGAGCTCCGTGGTGAGACAGGAGGGGGAGAGGAAGGAAGAGAAATTTAGACTGCAAAGGCCTGTACAGTCCCTCCCCGGAGCAACACTCTTCGCTACGTTCCTGAAGTTCTGTAGGAAGAACATGAGTACTCTGTAAACTGATGTAGGAGAACCGAGCTGTGTGGGAAGAGTCTCTACTACAATCTAACTTCTCAGTTGCCCTGCCTAATTGTGTGCAAAAAAAAAAAAGAAAGAAAAGAAAGAGGCAACCAGAACCTTCAGCCTGTAGATAAAACTCATAAAAGAGCCTCAGACAGAAGGGACCCTGGAGGCTTAACCTCACAGTCGCTCAGCAAATGTGCCTGCCAGTCCCGGCAAGACGAGACCAAACCGCAACACCACGGGGGCTCAGGGCTGTTGAGCCAGAGGTTCATGCAGGCACACACAACCAGGGGACAGGGCCCAGATTCCAGAGGCAACTTCCTGGGCCTGCAGGGCTGGTCCAAGCACAGCGGGCCGTCCCTTGCAGCAGTCTGGCTCTTTAGGGGTTTACTCAGAGGCCTTAGTTTCATGGCGGGGGTGTGGGGGGAAACGGGCTGGGGCAGTGCAGCCTAGGGCAGGCGGTCCTGGGGACCGGGGCGCGACGGTCTCCATCCACCCCGACTCTCAGCAGCATAGAGCCCAGGCCTGGAGCCCACCCTGTGACCGCAAACCCAGAGCCTTTCCCGGTGCCTGGCGCGGTAACAGCATCCGCCGCCCCCTCTACCCGCGCGACCCCGACCCCGCGCATGCTCAGTCACCGGGATGAGAGACGCCCGCACCTCAAGGGCGGACGCGCCTCCGCTTCACACCTTGCGGGAGGGCGCGGCCGGGCTCACCTCGCTGTTGCTGGCGGAGGACGACGCGGCGCTGGGCGTGGGAGAGCGCTGCAGGGTCACCAGGGCCATCGCGGCGCGGGCCCGGCCCGGGGCCTCCAGCAGCCGGCCGGGCAGCCGCGCCGGGCCCGCCCCTCCTCCCGCCTCCCTCCCGCGTCCGCCCCCGCCCCCGCCCCCGCGTCCGCCCGGCCCGCAGCACGCAGGCAGTAATGCGCATGCGCCGGTGGCCGGCCTGGGGCGGGCCCCTCCGCGCGGTCACGTCCACCGGCGCGCGCCCCGGCGAAGACTGCAGCAGTCCAGCCCTGGCCACGCCTGCGAGGCCCCGCACCCCCAGAACCAAGGCTTTGTAAAAACGCACTCGTTTATTCTTTCAGAAAAGTTATTCCGCTCGTACTACGTGCGAGGCGTCGAGGATCCAGAAGCCAATTAGGCGTGTCCTCCGGGACTGTTGCAGAGTTACTTTGCATGGACTTGGGGTGTAGCCCAGTAGCAGGGTGCCCAGCTCACTCAAGGTCCTGGATTCCAGCCCCAGCAGCTCCAGAGGCTGATCTAATCTATGAATTCCTTCTGGTGTCTAGAAACCCAGCGAGCCCGGTGGGGTGTGAAAAGGCTTCTCTCTATGGAGTAGTACTTGCTGGAACGCGGGGATTAACAGAGGAAGATAGAGAGACGCCATTGGGCAGGGAACTGTGGCCCACCAGAGGCCCTTCAGGAGGGCAACAGGGAGGAGTAGGCATATTGAATTGAGTTTGGAAAGGTCGCCAGTGGACCTGTGGAGCCATGAGGTGAGAGAAAGCAGGGTGAAGTGCCCAGCGCCTGTAAAGGGTTGAAGGACTCCAGCAAGGTGGTACTGGGCGACTTGGTAGCAACTTCTCTTTCATATAGTCCCCACCCCTACCTTGGACCTCTGTGTAGTGCCCAGACTTTACTGATTATAGGACGCCAATCCCACTTCTCCACCTGGGGTTTAAGGCAGCTCCACCTTCCTCCTCAATGCCCAAGCTGAAACCTGGGGCTATTAACAGTCCTGGACCTTTAAAAGGGTTGTCTTCTTAAATTTTTATTTATTATTATCATTTTGTGTGTGTGTGTGTGCTATGCGTGTGAACAAGGGCATGCCACGGCTTTTTGTAAAAGTCAGAAGACAGCTCTATGAAGCCAGTCACCTTTATTTGGGTTCCAGGAATCAAATTCAGGTAGTCAGCCTGGGTGAGCAGGCTCCTTTACCCTTCCCCAACCGTCTAACGAGCTCTCAGTGGACTGAAGTAGGGGTTACACTGCAGTGTAAGGAAGCCTCCAGTTGCTCACTCCTAAAAGCCAACTGTTAGGTTTAAAAGACCCAAGAGTGGCCCCAGTGTCTACCTGCTATGTCAACACTAAGTGTCCTCTGAGGTTTCAGAATGCTACTATGCCACAACAGAAGGCAAGGCATACTTTTTGCCTGGGAACTTGATCCACGAGTTTTTTTCAGCATTACGTGAAATAGGTTTTAATGGTAACATCTCTCAGCAAGGCTTGCCTGTTTGGAGCTGTGCTTTGACTGATGGCCATGCATGGTCTCAGATGTGATCCAATAAACAAGGGATATTTTCTCAGCCATGGGTGAGCATCAGCCATAGGCTCCTGGGACTACCCAGTGTCCATGCTTCTACGTCTGCAGCGAGTATGGTTTCCTTATGATTATTTTATGTTCTCAAAATTCAAATATTTGGGGATTCCCCAGAGAAGACAGAGCCTAGACTGCCTTAGAGGTAGGTGTGCTCGCTGGTTATGTCAACTTGACATGAACTAAAATAATCTGAGCAGAGGGAACCTCAACTGAGAAAAATATGCCTCTGAAAGGTTTGACTGTACAAAAGCCCATAGAGCATTTTCTTAATCAGCGTTAGGTTGGGAAAGCCCAAAACATTGTGCATGGTGCCATCCCTGAGCTATTGGTTCTGGGTTCCATAAAAAAAAAAAAAAAAAGCAAAGCAAGCAGGCAGAGCAAGCTATGAGGAGCAAGCCAGTAAGCAGCACCACTCCATGGTCTCTGCATCGGCTCCTGCCTCAGGGATCCTGCCCTACTTGAGTTCCTTCCCTGACTTCCTTTGATGATGTGGAAGTGTAAGCCAAATAAACCCTTTCCTCCCCAACTTGCTCTTGGTCATGGTGTTCATCATAGCAACAGAACCTTGACAAAAAGAGTTATCTGGAATTTTTTCTTGTCTCCCCAGTCCCTGCCCAGGGCCAGTTCTGATGCTCTATACCACTATACCTATACCACTGCCACTGGTCCCTACACCCATTCCTGTCTATGGAACGAAAATCCTTGTCCCATTGCCCTGGTCTTGCTACCGCATCCTACCACAGAACCCCTCTCAAGTTCAGCCCCACCCCTTCTCACTTCCTCCTTCAGCTAAAAGGTTCCTGTCCCACAGTTAGACATCACCTCCCCAGAGCCTTCCCCGTCCCCAGACAGTGTCCTTTCCAGGATGACACAGCCCTGCTCCACCCTCACCTCCTGCCCCAGCACCAGCTGGCATTGCCATTACATCTGTATCCATCACCCTGTACCTCAGGCATTCAACCAGGAATATGGATGCTGGAATTGGGCTGGAGGGCAGTGGGGCACTGCCAAATACTTAAGAACATATTCTCACAGATCCAGTGACAGTTACTATTGTGCTTTGTTGTTATTTTCATTGGCGTGTATGTGTGTGTCTGTGTGAGGGTGTGTGTGTGTGTGTGCATGTAGGAGTCCAGAGGAGGGCAACACATCCTCTGGAGTTGGAGTTACAAGCAGTTGCCAGCTGCCCAGCTCTGGTCCTCTGCGAGAGCAGCAAGCACTCTTAATGGCTGAGCCATCTCCCCAGCCCTGAGATCGCATTCTAGGATAGCAACATTAATAGATAAATCTTCAAGGAACAAAATAGCAAAACTTAAAAAGACAGGATCAATACCAAGTTTGTGATTATTTTTCCCACCCCAGGCTCCTCTATGCTCAGCAAGGCACTTTATTCATTTGATTCTGTTTTGAATTAAAAGTTTTAGTTTTGGGGCAGAAGAAATGACTCAGTTGTTAAGAGCACTGGCTGCTCTTGCAGAAGACCGGGGTTCAATTTCCAGCACCTACATGGCAGCTCTCAACCATCTGTAACTCCAGTTCCAGAGATCTAATGCCCTCTTCTGGTCTCCTCAGGCACCAACTGTTCATGTGGTATACAGATGCCCATGCAAACAAAACACCTATACATATAAAATAAAATGAAATAAAAAAATTTAAAGATTGATTTTTTTTTAGTGTGAACATAGGTTTATTAAGGAAAAGGAGAAAGAACCCCCCAGGAGTGGGAGAGGCTTCAGGGAGAAATACTCTAAAACTCTAAAGGCTTGGTTCTCCTAAGCTCTTCATGGGCACAGCGCGTGGCTTGGCTGAGACATGGCCCAGCTTTCCCTCAGCTCCACAGCTCAGTCCACGCAATTCCCAGGAGCCCAGAGTGCACCAGGCATCAGGAGCAACTCCAGAGCCTCCTTGCATCATGCAGATTTTCTTTCTGTAGTTTTTTTTTTTTATATTAGAACTCGTTGAGTCATGTTTCACCTCAGCAAATTTTACTAAATGACCTAGTCTAGCCTTGAACTCATGAACTTACCACCTCTTCTGCCAAAATTCTGGGATTACAGGCATGAGCCACTATACCTAGCAAGTTTCATAACTACTAAAAACAGTGCGGGGAGCTAGGGAGATAACTCAATCTGTAACGTACCTACCCTGCGAACATGAGGGCCTGGGGTCTGTAACATGCCTACTGTAAAGCATGAGGGCCTGGGGTCTGTAACGTGCCTACTGTAAAGCATGAGGGCCTGGGGTCTGTAACATGCCTACTGTAAAGCATGAGGGCCTGGGGTTTGTGCTGTGCCTACTGTAAAGCATGAGGCCCTGGGTTGGGATCCCAGCACCCACATTAAAAACTTAATGTAGGAACATGTGTCTGTAAACCCACACTCAGGGTTGAAGGAGTAGACAGTAGAATCCATGGAGTTCATTAGCCTAACAGAACTCTGTGAGAGACCCTTTCTCAGAAAACAAAGTGGCAAGGGATTGAGGAAGACCTTATGACCTCTGATCCCCACTACGTGCAAACATACCTGCACATGTGTGTGCCCCAACACAATGCTACTGAGGGATGAGCTGTCACTCACCTAGGCCTTGCATAAAGCATTGCTTGGTACATGTGTTAGAGATGCAGTTTGGCAACAGGTAATTTCTTTCCTTCTTTCTTTTGATTTTTCAAGATAGGGTTTCTCTGTGTAATGTAGGCTCTCCTGGCTCTCCTGGAACTAGCTCTTTTAGACCAGGCTGGCCTTGAACTCACAAAGATCTGCCTGCTTCTGCCTCCCGAGTGCTGGGATTAAAGGTATGCAACCACCAACGTCTGGCTAACAACAAGTAATTTCACCATTGCCACAAATCCCAGCTCCCCCCACCCCATCACTTCCTCCAGGAAGCCTTTCTTGGCCTCTATCTGGGTCTGGTGGCCATAGTGTTTGGGACCTGCCCTGTATATTCTGCCCTGTATATGCCCTGAACCTGTATATTCTGGTTCTTTGTGTTTTTGAGACAGGGTCTCACTGTGTATCCCTGGCTGTCCTGGAACTCACTTTGTAGACCAGGCTGGCCTCAAACTCACAGACATCTGCCAGCTTCTACCTCCCTAGTGCTGGGACTAAAGTCCTACACCATCAAGTCTGGCATGAGACATTGGCTCTTGTCACACTGCTGTGAAACTCATTTCATAAATGAGGAAGTAGCTATGCTGAGTGGCTAAGCTGCTCACTAAAGGTCACAGTACCAGGAAGGGGTGAAGCCCTGGGACTCTGTTTCAGAATTCAAACAATGACTGTTCCCTCAGGACAGCTTAGGAGGGGAAAGGCATAAAAACTCTACTGGTAGATATACATTTTAGTAGAAAATTGTCCATCTACACTGAACCTCATAGAAGAGAAAGTGGGAAGTACACTTGAACACATTGGCACAGGGAACCACTTCCTAAATAGAACCCCAGTAGCACAGACACTAAGAGAAACAATTGATAAATGGGACCTCCTGAAGCTGAAAAGCTTCTGTAAAGCAAAGGACATGGTCAACAAGATAAAACGACAGCCTACAGAATGGAAAAAGATCTTCACTAACCCCACATCAGACAGAGGTCTGACCTCCAAAATATACAAAGAACTCAAGAAATTGGTCATCAAAACAACAAATAATCCAATTAAAAAATGGGGTACAGACCTAAACAGAGAACTCACAACAGAGGAATCTAAACTGGCTAAAATACATTTAAGGAAATGTTCAATATCCTTGGCCATCAGAGAAATGCAAATCAAAACAACTCTGAGATTCCATCTTACACCTGTAAGAATGGTCAAGATCAAAAACACTGATGACAACTTAGGCTGGAGAGAATTTAGGGTAAAAGGGACCCTCCTGCACTGCTGGTGTGAATGCATACTTGGATATCAGTATGACGATTTCTCAGAAAAATAGGAAACAGCCGACCTCAAGATCTAGCAATACCACTTTTGGGTATATATCCAAAGGATGCTCAATTGTACCACAAGGACATGTGCTCAACTATGTTCAAAGCAGCATTGTTTGTCATAGCCAGAACCTGGAAACAACCTAAATGCCCCTTGACTGAAGAATGGATAAAGAAAATGTGGTACATTTACACAATGGAGTACTACACAGCAGAAAAAAATAACGACATTTTGAAATTTGCAGGCAAATGGATGGAGCTAGAAAACATCATATTGAGTGAGGTAACCCAGACCCAGAAGGACAAATATCATATGTACTCACTCATAAGTGGCTTTTAGACATAAAGCAAAGAAAACCAGCCTACAATTCACAATCCCAGAGAACCTTGACAACAATGAGAACCCTAAAAGAGATATACATGGATCTAAACTACATGAGAAGTAGAAAAAGCCAAGATCTCTTGAGTAAATTGGGAGCATGGGGACCATGGGAGAGAGTAGAAGGGGAGGGGAGAGGAAGGACGGGGAGAGAAGAAAAATAGGTAGCTCAATAAAAACAATTTTAAAAAAGAAGTAAAAAAAATAAAATGGTTTGCAATTTCTCCTTTAACTATTTGCTCAGAAATGAAATTCCAAGTTAATAGAGCCCTAGAAGGTTGAATCACGTCCCATAAAAAATGTCTGTATCCCATGCTGAAAAATGGGGGTGCTTGCCTTTAATCCCGCACTCGGAAGGCAGAGGCAGGCGGATCTTTGTGAGTTCCAGGTTAGCCTGGTCTACAGAGCAGGTTCCAGGACAGACTTCCAAGCTACACAAAGAAACCTGTCTTAGGAAAGAAAAATGTCCATATTCCAGTCCCCTGAACATGTCACCATTTGGAGTCAGCACACAGTGAGTTCAATGTTGAACAAGTGTAGGTGTGCTGTCTCACAGAGAAAAGGGTACTGCTAAGGCAGTGGCAATGGGGGTTTGGATGGGGATTGAGAAGGCGTCCCAAAAGCTCATTCTGTGATGTTCCCTAAACCTGTGAGGGTGGAGGTGGGAAGGGAAGTTTATAGAATAGTCTCCTTTAGGACTGAACACTCAATATTCTCTTAGTAATAATCTCTTATTTTCAGCACTTTGGCCAGTTAGAAGTCTCTACATTAAATGTTGGGAAATCACTAACCTATGGATATAAGCATAAATATTGGGAAGGTAGTTTGTCAGTAGTAGGTTACTCCCTATGACCTACTGAGCCTTGGGCTTTGGACCAGGTTTACAGCACAAAGTCTGAAATCTTTCCTGTGACAGGCTCAAATCCAATGCAAACACAGTTGGTTACCTCCAAAACCCCTGTACCACTATTGCATATTGAACACATGTCACCTGGCAGATCTTGGGAGTTTTCCCTACCTCTAGCTCTACTCCATTGTTCAATAGTCTTAGCTTCTTCTCTGAACCAGGTACTCCATGGTAATTGTGGACAAGGCTCTAAAACAGCTTTAACCAATCCAGTCTTTAGTAGGGATAATTCTATTACAAACTGACAGTTTAACATTTGCTTCACAAAAGGTGAATGCATGCTATGAGACTACTGCTTCCTTGAATCTCTTAAATCTAACACTGGCACAGGAGTCCAGTTAGCTGTAACAGAGCCTCTGCCATATGCCTATTCCTGTAAGGTTACTGAATATATTAAGGTTGGTTGTCTGAAAACCTTAGGCGGTTCCTCTCTGTTACAATGCAATGCTGAAATTGGCTCTTCATTAAACTCTTCTGTCTGGGTTTGAATCTCTCTGTGATCTGTTTTACTAGATTTTCTAAGGCTTGTATCTTAGTACTCAGATTAATCAACTTTTCTAGTGATAAGACAAAAATGATACTGCTGACAATGTTTACAATTGACATTACATAAATCCCATCTAAATTAGATATCCTCTCATTTAATCATTCTATTCTCAAACTGTCTAGTAGATCATCATACAGAAACCCAAATCCCTCCATTATAACGGTTTTTCTCTTTTTTTAATGTGGGAAAAACTTTCTCTTTTAACTAATTCCTTCCTTTAAGAATTCTTAATTTTCTTAACAAATCTACCAACGATGTTGATGAAGATAAGACTGATTGCTGCTGCGTAGAACAGGAAATGCCTGACTGGATTTCAAGGCAGCTACCTAGTTTAGAAACATCCCGAGAAGGGGGTTCAAGAAGAGCCTACAACCCATGGTGAAGAGAGAGAGAAAAAAAGAGAAAGAATAGCCGGGTGGGGCTGGAGTCCCACGTGCAGCCCCAACCCGTGTTGGTGGCTAAAAAGCCTCAGGCAAATGACTTTTTCATGAATTCATACCCCAAACATTGGGTGCCAAATGTAGCATGAATAATAAAAACCCAGGGACAGATAGTGGGGTTCAATCCAAAAACCAGAAAAGCAAAGCATCTAAGCCACCTATACCAAGACTAGGCCATCACAGACTAAGTAGACTAAACAGACGGAGCCTCTCTCTCCTCCCATTTTATATTCCCTCTAGTGCTGGGATTAAAGGTGTGAGACACCACCATCTGGATTTGTTTCTGCATTGATCTTATGTAGCCCAAGGTGACCTTGAACTCACAGAGAGCAATCTCCCTCTTTCTCCCAAATCCTGGGATTAAAGGTATGTTCCACCACTGCCTGACCTCTAGTGGTTTAGCTTTGCTCTTATCTTTAGGCAAGCTTTATTTATTTAAACATAAATAAAATATCACTATAAGAAGCCTCTGTCACCTCTTTGACCAAAAACTCACTGAGATTTTCATATAATAACCCATGTCTTCTGAGGGAAGCATTACCCATCCATGTAGGGTCCCTGTGCTCAAAGCCTGTCTATTAAAAAAGCAATAATAATAAGTTTTAAGAAAATCTATATAATCTATAACATCGCACATAGAAGGACATTGCAGGGCTAGTTTCTACATAAAGAATTAATAGAATTTATAAAAAAAAGTAAGGCATATTAAACAAAATTATTTTGAGAATGGATCTTTCTATAGAGTCCAGGATAGCCCCAAATGTACAATCTTCCTTGTCTTAGCTTTCTAAGTGTTATGTTATAGGTATAAGCTAGTATGCCACCTTAAGTAGACTTAAGTAAAAACATATAGATATAAATATAGCTGTGAGGGCAGCACATGCCTGTAATCAAGGCTGAGGAAGGAGGGTCAGGAGTTCAAGGTTAGTCTCAGCTACATAACAAGTTCAAGACCAGCTTGGGCTGCGTAATGATATTTTCTCTCAAAACTAAAAGCAAATATAATTTAAGTCTTTGATTGTTAAGTAACATTTACAACAAGAGATAATATCTATAAATATAGAAAGAGTGCCCTCAAGTCAACAAGAAAAATAATTGACATGCCTCATTGTAAAAATGAAGGAGCACGTAACTGCAAAGGCCAACACACATGAAACTGTATGCAGGGCTGGGACAAGAGTGGGGCCGAAGAGGACGGTGTAAAATCTAAGGAGGCTCCAACCATCTGGGTGGGACAAGAATAGGTCGATTCTGAGGTGAATACCCCTCTACGTTTGTAAATAGACAGAGCTCTCCTGAAGGGCGGAGTGGACCATATTTCACATGTACAAACTCTTCGGCACGGTGGCTGCATTTTTAGGAGTCGATCCTAAAGCAGTAATTAAACAAAGATGCCAGAAAAGACTTCCAGGACAACTCTCCAGAGTCAGGAAATAAGAAAGGAAGCCAGGCACTGTGGTTCACATCTGCAGTTCCAGCCCTCAGGAGGCTGAGGCAGGAAGGAGCATGGAGAGTTTCAGGCCTAATTAGTGAGAGCTTGTCTCAAAACAAACAAAAAAAGACAAAACAAACAAATAAAACAGAGATGTCCATGTGTTAGCATGGTTGCCTAGCATGCAGGAAGCCCTGGGTTTGATCCCCAGCACTATCAACCAGCATAGACCAGCATACCTGTAATACTGGCACATGCTGGCACTTGGGAGGCAGAGGCAGGAGGGCCAGCTCTTTAAGGTCATTCTTGGCCCAGCAACAAGTTAGAGGCCAATCTGGCTGACGTGACCCTGACCAGACTCCAGGCAGAGGGCTTGTTTTCTGACCTCATCTCTTCCTTCTCACTCTGGCTTCTGACTTGAGAATTCTCTCGGGTTCTGCCCTGGCCTGGGTGCGTTAGAGGATGACAAGGGAATCACGTTGTTCATCAACCAGGCAGTGGATAGAAGGATCCTTCTACTCCTGTAACTCTGGCCAAATAAACAAAAATTGCTTCCATAGCTCTGGGGCCTCTGATTTCAATGAGTATCAGTTTAAGTCTCTTCTGGGATACCTGGGGAGATAATTTCTCACCTGAAGAATGGAGGGGGGGACAGAGAGACAGAAAAACAGAGAGAGAGAGACACATACACAAAGAGAGAGCAGGAGGGAGGGAGAGTGAACTGTAATTTGTCTAATTTTTCTGTTTTTAGTTTGGGGCTAAGGGCATTTTCATACAAGTTTTTTGATTGTGTACATCTTAATTTCCACTGTGCATATGCAATAGAGTTGGGCCAGTGCTGGGTCTGCGGCAGGCACATACTTGACTTTCAAGGTTACTGGACCCCAGCTCTGATATGGGAGTAGTGAAGAACAGCACATATCTTAAAGGGCTGGACCAGCTGAAGTGCCAGAACTGGTCCTATCAGATCAGTCAAACGTAGAGCACTGTAGGATGGGAATAGGAAATGACCACAACACGGCTCACTCCTGTAACCACCAAGTGTGGGGTGGTGAATCAGAGTCCCGAGGAACTTTGCTGGGGTTGCAAGGTATGAGAGACATGTGATTATTCTAAGATCGAGATAGGACGCTAAGTGAAAAGAGGACTTTGCCGTGTGCTCTTATAAAAGAGCAGGCTGGGGCTGGAGAGATGGCTCAGAGGTTAAGAGCACTGACTGCTCTTCCAGAGGTCCTGAGTTCAATTCCCAGCAACCGCATGGTGGCTCACAGCCATCTATAATGAGATCTGGTGCCCTCTTCTGGCAAGCAAGCATGCATGGAAGGAATGTTGTATACATAATAAATAAATCTAAAAAAAAAAGAATGGAATATATAAATAAAATAAAATAAAATGAAATAAAATAAAAGAGCAGGCTGTGGCTATACAGAGGCAGGGTGCCTGCCTAGCATGCATGTGGCCCTGGTATCCCACCTGTGTTATTCCTGCTTCTTTCACCATCTTCCTTCTCAGTGGATGTTGCTGAAGTCGAGGCTGAGAGTAGAGGCTAGACCATCACAGTTCCCCTCCCCTCTTGGGGCCAGAAGAGTTTTGTTCTCCCTTTCCAGGCTGGAGGTCTAGCCTTGGCAGAAGAAGGACTGGAGCCCTGCTGCTTTCATCTCTGGGATACTGAAGCAGAGAGCCACACATCCTCGCTGCCCAGACAGGCGCCCCTTCTCCGTCTCATCTGTCCTGTGTCCCAGAACAGCAGTGAGCTAGTTGACGGGCGTGGAAGTCCCTGTCTTCAGCCTTTGGCCCACTATGGCCCAGGGACTGATCCTCCCCTCTGCTGAGTGGCAGCAAGAGGGAGGGAAGAGGCTCATCTCCAGCTGGCCAGGGAGATAGGTCTTCTTGTGCCCATGAGCCCCTCCTCCCCACAGGCCCATCCACAGGGGCTTGGGATCAGCCAGAAAAGTCAGGCAGCTCACTAGAGCCAGGGGACATGAGGTTCCTTTGCCAGGCTAAGTTCTGTCCCCGGGAGCAGCACGGTGCCTAGCCCCACCCCTTGCTCTGTGCCCCCCCCCCCCCCCCCCCCCCCCCCCCCCCCCCCCCCCCCGCTGCACTGCCGGAGACTTTGACCTTGTGTTTTGTGTTCCAGTCCTAGCTGGTGGGCTGAGGGCTGAAGTCAACACACCCCAGAATCAGGAACATTCCTGCTGGAAACGGGAACCTGCAACCTCACACCTTTTTCCTCCAGACACCTGGACCGGTAAGTGGCAGATGAATGTCTGAGCTGGGGCAGGGGACAGAGCAACGTGGTGACTTCCCCAGGTCAACAACTGTGCTTGAGATTGGTGACAAAAAAAAAAAAAAGACAGTCAAGAAAACATCTTTCAGAGAGATGGCACTGTGCCCCATGGAGTCAGATGGGAACAGCAGGTTAAGAATGCTACCTCTCCAAGCCTCAGTTTCCCTCGCTCTGGAACATGGAATCTTTTGCTTGCTTGTTTGTTTTCTGAGACAGGGTTTCTCTGTGTATCCCTGGTTGTCCTGGAACTCACTCTGTGGACCAGGTTGGCCTTGAACTTAGAGATCTGCCTACCTCTGCCTCTCTAGTCCTGGGATTAAAGGCATGAGCCACCATGCCCAACTCAGAACACGGAGTCTTTGATCAAAGTTCTTTATTACATTATTGATCTGGTATGGGGGTGACTCACACTTGCCACATTCTACATGGGGAGGCCAAAGGAAAATTTCTGGGACTAACTTCTCTCTTTCCACCATGTGGGTCTCATCAGGAGTGGTGGCAGGGACCTTCACCAGCCAAGCCGTCTTGAAGGCTCTGGGATGTGGGGTCTTGACTCATCATACAGGGTGAATTTGAGAATTAGAAGGCAGATGGATCTAAAATGCCCGATGCTGACCTGTGCCTAGTAAATGATAAAAAGGATCTTTATCATTACACTGGGGAGGGGTTTGGTCCTCAGTCTCTTATAACTGTTGTCCCAATTTAAAGGTGAACTGGAAATAGCACCTGTACAAGATATAGTCACATGGTGTAGTCTAGCTCACCTGGGTTTTAGTTTTACAAGTCCTTCATGTGCTATTAAGAGCATGTGCCGGGCGGTGATGGCGCACGCCTTTAATCCCAGCACTTGGGAGGCAGAGGCGGGCAGATCTTTGTGAGTTCAAGGCCAGCCTGGTCTACAGAGCTAGTTCCAGGACAGACTCCAAAGCTACAGAGAAACCCTGTCTCAAAAAACCAGAAAAAAAAAGAGCATGTGACAAAGAAACAAGATGCTTCCTCCAATTGCTTTCTAGGGAACAAAGGTTATAATCAGAGACACAAAAAAAAAGTCAGGACCAGCTGATCTCTGTCTCTGCTTAAATATTTCTAGAGTGCAGTGAGATTCACTCAGGCTGAACTAGATGAAATCTGAACGCGTCCCACACAGGTGGTAGGTGTGCCTGTCAGCTGGTCCTCCTCTCCTTCAGCTTCTGTCCCTGGTTTAGGATGACAATAAAGGACATTTCTCCTAGAGCAGTTGACTGTAGGATGAAGGTGTTGGGCTGTCTATATTGCATCTTGTGTCATTACTAATGGTGGGGTCCAAATAGGCTCTCCTGTGCCATGTTTATGTTGACTTTATTGTCTCTCTCTTTCTGATCAATGTAATAACTCCACTGGGTCATCTTTGAGGATACACCTTCCAAGCACCTGTGTTATAGCAACTGGCCATAAAACAAGAGCATCGCATCACTAGTGTAAAAATGGCAGCAACTGCGAGGAAACCGTTGACTTAATCCCAGAACTAAGCACTTGCAGGCCCATTCATGACTGCATGCATGGATGATCTTACCTGGGGCTGGTCCATGGCTTCAGCAGCCTGGCTTCTGTTTCTACTCAGGACTGCAAGCCTTCACATTGCACTCCACTAAGAGCTATCTGTGTCACGTCAGATGTGATCATTGATAGCACACGCTCTCCTCTTTTGGGCAGGCTGCAAGCTGCTCTTCCTTACCCAATCAGGTCCAGTGACTTGGCCAGGCTCACACAATCAGTGCCTGTCAGAGCTAGGCTGAGCTGAGCATGTCTGCCCTGCTAATCCACCAGACTATAGTTTCTGTGTACTGCATGCTGTGTGCTGTGTACTGAGTACTTTGTACTGTGAACTGTGTACTGTGTGCTGCATACTGAGTACTGTGTACTGCGTGCTGTGTAATATGTACTGTGTACTGCATGCTGTGTACTGAGTACTGTGTATTGCATGCTGTGTACTATGTACTATGTACTGCGTGCTGCGTACCGTGAACTGTGTACTGTGTGCTGTGTACTGCATACTGCATGCTGTGTACTATGTATTGTGTGCTGTGTACTGTGTACTGCGTGCTGTGTACTGTGTGCTGTGAGTATTGAGTACTGTGTATTGAGTACTGCATGCTGTGTTCTGAGTACTGTATACTAAGTACTGTGTACTGTGTGCTGTGTACTAAGTACTGAGTACTGTGTACTTGTGTGCTGTGTACTGAGTACTGTGCTGTATATTGAGTACTGAGTGTTGTATACTAAGTACTGTGTACCGAGTCCTGAGTACTGTGTGCTGTGTACTGAGCACTTGTACTGGGTACTGGGTACTATGTACTGAAGGCTGACCAGGCACCATAACAGGAACCTCTGCAGAGCCTGGCATTGAATCTTCAAGACAGCTGATGAGATTGGAGTTATTCCGGTTTTACTAATGAAGTGGTCTTGTCTCAGGGGTAAGGGTGCAGAGGGGGGATGGGGGCTCTGCTTCCTAAACCCCCAACGCCCAAGTGCAGACTTCAAGCTGCCACCCTCTGTTTGTGGACTCAGTCCCCAATTTGGCGTCGGAAACCCCAGCAGAGTCCAGCCTTTGTGGCCTGCAGCCAACCCCCTTTGCAAAACTAGGCCATATTGAGAATGTTCTGCTGTTCAGGGCCCCAGGCTGGCGTTGCCAAGAGCCGGGGTCTGTGGGAGGCCAGCTGAGTGCAAAGGAGGAGAAGTTGAGCTTGGCCCTTCCGGACACACAATCCCTTTGTTCCGCCTCACAGGAGCTGGCTGAAAGGCACAAGGTCAAAAGCTACTAGGACTAAACATCCGAAGGTGCAGCCAGCTCAGCACCCCAAGGCAGGTCTAGTCCTCTGCCAGAAGAGGAGGTCCTGAGGGCAAACCCTGCATCGGGGATGCTCAAAGCCTCATTGCCTAGCAGGCAGCCTGGCACATAGTAGGGGTGCAGTAAATGTGTGCTACATTTACTTGAATTCCAGTTAAATTCCAACACCACCACTTGGTGGCGGTGTGTGTGAGACACTCCACCCTCTGAGCCTCAGTTTCCTAAAATCAGCAGCCCTGACCTCAGAAGGACACAGGAGGCTTAGGTATGAGGATGGGTGAAGCTGTAGTTCAGGGCGCACAGTAGGTGTTCCCTGAGGGTGGGAGCCCCTCCTCCGCACTGGAGCTGTTTTGCCTTTATTGCCACACCCCCACCCCCATCACACACACACACACACACACACACACACACACACACACACACACACACACACACACACACACACACACACAAGGTTTGTCTAAGTTGCAACTTAGTAGCTTGCCCGGAGTTGACAGCTGGCAGGACTGAGCCCTTCCATTTGAAGCTGGTATTCCTGACTAGCCTGTAATACCAGTGGCTGGGACCAACCGCAATTATCAGCCGAGTGACTTCAGGCAAGCAGTTTGCTCAGGGTTTCTACTTGAAAACAGAACCTTGAGGATGGAAAGATGGCCAAGACTTAAGAGCATGCACGGCTCTTCCAGACGCCTCAAGTTCAGGTCAGGGGTCTCACAACCCCCTGTAAGCCCAGCTCCAGGAGATCTGATACCCTCTTCTTGCCTCCACTTGGTGCCTTGCACTCAGGTTACACATGCATCCATGTGCACACACATGCACATATAGATACATAAAAAATAAAATAAACCTTTTTTAAAAATTGGGAGATGACCCCTTACATTCTAGAACCTTGGACTCTTGGTCATCACCAGTGGTAGGGACTTGGCAGTGTGCTTGGTGCTTTCCGAGCCATCAGGAGCCCACTGTGATGGTGGTGGTGACAGTGACCCTCAATCCACTCTCTCCTCTCGCAGGCTGGTGTGATGCGTGTGGTCGTGATCGGAGCGGGGGTCATTGGACTGTCCACGGCCCTCTGCATTCATGAGCGTTTCCATCCAGCGCAGCCACTGCACATGAAGGTCTATGCAGACCGCTTCACCCCGTTCACCACTAGCGACGTGGCTGCGGGCTTATGGCAGCCCTATCTCTCGGACTCCAGCAATCCACGGGAAGCGTGAGTAGAGGTTCCATGTGGCAGTCTTGGGACTCAGCTTTCTGAGTCCAGGGTGGAAGCCTTTCATCACAATCCTCATCGCCAAGGACAAGTCCCTTGTGGAAGCTCTCACCTGTGCCCCAGCGCTTGGGGGTAGAGGGGAGTGGCCTATAAGCTTGAGGTCATCAAGGGCGACACAACAAAACTTAGATTAAAACCTAAACAGCCAGGTGACTGCACCTGCCTGTCATCCTGTGACTCAGGAAGCAGAGGAACGAACGTAGAGTCCCCGCAAGCTAGAGACTAGCCTGGTCTAAAGTCCTGGGCTAGTCAAGAGTACACAAGGGAGACTCTGTTTTTAAAAAAGTGAATAAATAAGGAAAGAAAAATAAAGCAGTAAGAAATAATGATCTAGACAGCAGACACAGCTGTGGTCCCCGATCCTATGAAAGTCATCCGGGCATTGTTAATCCCATCTAGCCAGAATAAGACCACTACCACAGTTTTAGAGCCAATTCTGAAGCAAACATTTTTTTTTCCTTCTGAGACAGAGTTTCTCTGTGTAACAGTTCTAGCTGTCCTGGAACTCACTTTGTAGACCAGACTGGCCTTGAACTCACAGAGATCCGCCTGCCTCTGCCTCCCAAGTGCTGGGATTAAATATGTGTGCCACCACTACCCCCAACCTGAAGCAAGCATTATTAAATACTGGCCAGGATTATGGACACTGGCCAGGTCCATACCTGGGATTGCTAGGGAATGGCCTAAGACACCTGATGTACTTCCTGCCTATGTATGATCTAGCACATCCTGTGAAGTTGGGGCAACCAACCCTGTATACAGGAGTGAAAACACGTGGGTTGTTAACTTACATGAACAACAGAAGTTGTCTGTCCTTGGGCAAGTGGGGCTTATAGAGTAGAGGCATTTCTGCATGCTAGGTATCTTAAGCACAATAATTTAAACTTAAAGTATAACTTCAGCTCTCAAAGCCATCACCACAGGTTTGTCTCTGAAACTGGAACAGAGTGGCTAGGGAGATGGCTCAGAATGTACTGCCTTTGCCACTTAAGTCTGACCACATGGGTCAAGATCCCCCAGAATCCACTTCAAAGCTGGATGTAGTCACTCACATCAGTAATCCCAGGCTATCCTTGTTAGGGAGACTTCAAGAGGACATCAG
Source organism: Ondatra zibethicus (assembly GCA_004026605.1). Classification (NCBI taxonomy): domain Eukaryota; kingdom Metazoa; phylum Chordata; class Mammalia; order Rodentia; family Cricetidae; genus Ondatra; species Ondatra zibethicus. The sequence continues at coordinate 89,748 of PVIU01000990.1, read as the reverse complement.
AGAATCGCCCAAAACTCACAGCCCAGCTAGCCCAGAGCACACAGCAGCAAACAGCAAATAAACAAGGTGGGAGATGAGGGCAGCACCCAAAGCTGTTCTCTGACCTTCCCATGAGGACCATAGCAGGTGCATGTGTGCGTATACACACAGGAAATAAATAAACGTGGAGGCCCATCCTGTGAGGAATTCCAAGCGCTGGGACCTTCGCAGCACTGGGTGGCTCGCAACGCCACAGCACTGATGCAAAGGCAGTTGATTGAAGAAGGCACAGAAGGTCATGATGTGTGTTTAGTGGCTGACAGGTGTCAACACGAACCCTCAGTGGATGACATCACACAGACCCTAATGCTCACTCCTGTCAAGAATCTCGGAAACCGTATTTCCGTCCATGGTATTGCTTCCACATTGTTTTTTCATCCTCAAACAAGCTCCCAAGGTCACTTACAAGGTTACTTCCAATCTTTCTTTCTTTGTTTTTATTTTGAGACAGAGTCTCACCATGTAGCTCTGGAACCCACTACATAGAATCAGGCTGGCCTCGAACTCATAGAGATCTGCCTGTCTCTGCCTCCTTCTAGGATTTTAAAGGTGTGTTCTCCTACACGTGACCTTGATGTTAGCTTCTTGAGGACCAGAGAGAACTAGGGACCAGGCACAGAGTCTTCAGCCAGCAAGCACTGGCCCAGCCTGGCTAGAATGGAGCCAGCTGTGTGCCTGAGAAGAGGGACAAGCCAGTGTCTGTCCCCTGCCCCCGCCCACTGTGCTCACAGTGGGGGTGCTCAGCTCTAGGCTGCACTGTGTGGTTCCCAGTTCTCAAAGCCTTCGCAGTGTGAGCCCAGACTCCAGGCATGTTCCTCAGGGGTGTACTATGGAATGCTTTTCTTCCTGGTTTTCCATCTGGGAAGGCAGGTATGGGAGAGCTGTTTGGAGCACTGAAGGAGTGAACCCTGTGGATGTCTGGGTTTTGCACTGCACAGGCTGACCTGAGCAGTTCTGCCTAGAGTGCTGAGTGACCCTGATGCCATTTTGATTAGGAATAAGTTTGGGGTCACAAAGAAAGAAAACAATATTCCAAGTGAAGTATCTGGACAAGGCAACCCTTATCTTGATCAAGAGGGTGTGCCCAGAAGACCAAACACGCAAAGACAGGAAGTACATTCAAGCTTTATTCCAACCCAAATGGCTGTGTCTTTTCCCCATTGACTGGGGTTCAACCTCTCATTCTCTCTCTCTCTCTCTCTCTCTCTCTCTCTCTCTCTCTCTCTCTCTCTGTGTGTGTGTGTGTGTGTGTGTGTGTGTGTGTGTGTGTGTGTGTGTGTGTGGTTTTCCCCCCTGAGACAGGGCTTCTCTGAGTAGCCCTGACTGTCCTGGCACTTGCTCTGTAGACCAGGTTGGCCTCAAACTCACAGAGATCCACCTGCCTCTGCCTCCCGTGTGCTGGAATGATTATTGGGTAGTCTAAAAAGAATTTGTGCACAGGAAAAAAAGGGGGAAGGGGAGAGGGGCCTCAGCTCCAGGTTGTCAAACTCCTTAAGGTCTCACAAGGTAGGGACTAAAAAGATTTTCATTTCTTGACCTAAACTCAGGTTTTACAGTAACTGGCAGAAGAGACTCACATGTGATATTTCTTGTTTCCAGGGAGTGGAGTCAGCAAACCTTCGACTACCTGCTGAGCCACATCCATTCTCAAAATGCTGAAAAAATGGGCTTGTCCCTAATCTCAGGCTACAATCTCTTCCAACAGGAAGTTCCGGTGAGCCAAGAGTCCTTGACCATGAGGGCAACACGCACTGGTGTGGAGAAACTACAGAGCTAGACCACTCTGTGGGTAGAATGAAAGGAATGGGAACCAAATTGCCAAGGCCATCTCTTGGGGTGTATCAGAGAGACAGAGAGGAGAGCAAGGAGAAAAGCCAGGAGATTTTATGTCAGTGGGGTGTGGATCTGACTGATACAGGCCATAGAGTAGAGGGGGAAATAGGTGTCCTTACCCAAGGTAGCTGACCTTTGAGGGAAGGAAGGTTAAAGGAGGTTCCTGGAGGATTAGGGAGGTTCCTAGAGGATTAGGGGTGTCCCTGGAGGATTTAGGGGTGTTCCCTGTTCTGCTTTTCTGGTAAACAGAAACCCAGAAACCCACCTTTAGGTTTGTCTACCCAATAACAATCTGTTGTAGTAAAAGCTTCACCCCAGCCCCTGGCATCCATATACCCAGAGTCTGGAATGTTTGAGTGGAAGCTTCACCCCAGCTCCTGGCATCCATATACCCAGAGTCTGGAATGTTTGGGTGGAAGCTTCACCCCAGCTCCTGGCATCCATATACCCAGAGTCTGGACTATTTGGGTGGAAGCTTCACCCCAGCCCCTCCCCCATTTCTCTCCAAACCCTGTCGCATCTCAGAAAGCCCACCAAATGACGACTCCTCCCCAAAAGATGCTCAAGATCACTCCCACGGGGTATTTAAATTTCTCCGCAGAAAACAGACTTGTTTTCCAGTCTCTCTTTCTTGTCTCTTCTCTGGGGAACTGGAAAGTCATTCGGGAGCATTTTATTTTATTTTATTTTATTTTTTGGTTTTTTGAGACAGGGTTTCTCTGTGGCTTTGGAGCCTGTCCTGGAACTAGCTCTTGTAGACCAGGCTGGCCTTGAACTCACAGAGATCCGCCTGCCTCTGCCTCCCGAGTGCTGGGATTAAAGGCGTGCGCCACCACCGCCCGGCTCTGGGAGCATTTTATTCATTAAACCTGGAATTTTTCTAATTTGGTTTCATTTGGTCTGGTGTGGATTGCTGTGTCGGCGGAGAGGCTTATCAGGGTACAGAAACTTTTCACAATTCATCTGCCTACCCTTACAAAATCCTCTGTTTAGGACAACATCACCAGCACTGCCGTTTGGGTGAGTGGGTGGGGGATTTGGACCTTACAGGGCACAGATGGGGCTTGGGTTCTGAGCTGGGGGAGTACTCAGAGGTCACAGACTTGCATTCAAATTAGATTTATTTATTTGTTTACTTATTTTTATTTTGGCAGAGATGAGGATCAGGATTTGCACTTGCTAGACAAGTGTCTTGTCACTGAGCTACACCCCCGCCTCAGGTCCACTGAGATTCTCTGCCTCTCCCCATCTCTTACTTGATGCTAAGCAAAGTGAGCATAGGCTTGAGCCTAATTGTGTGAGTTCACATCTCAGCTCTACCTCTTTGCTATGTGACTTCAGACAAGACTTGACCTCTCTAAGGTCATTTGGTCTGTCTGTAAGGATGCTCACTGCATCCACCTCAATGGCTGGTTGTGGAGACCCAACAACAGAGCCATATAAGTAAATGCTGCCTAATAGGTTTTATGTAACCAGATAATAGATTTCTTGACTGACGCAGTAAGCTAGATCAAGTCGAATTGAAAAAGCAAAGAAACAAGTTATATTTGAGCAAAGCAACTCCCAGTGAGCCCTCTAGCCCCAGAGATTGGGCCAAAGAAGCTACATGGCTGAACTAAAGCATGGAGCATATATACCCTGAAGATGAGGGTTGATGATGTGCCCTCTACAAACTGAGTTTGTGCCCAAGAATGGTCAAAGATGACCGCTTTAGGTGGGGTCTTGGGTTATTGGCAGCTTCAGGGGAGGAGCTGCCAGAGCCACCAAGAACATAGAACTAGACTTTTGGCACCTTTTCTTAGTTGGAGATTCTCTGAGAGGATGTGGTTTGGAGAAAGAGGGATGGGGTTTCTGGATGCAGTGAGCTGGAGGTTCCAGCCAGACACTGCCAACTGCCTGTCATCCAGCAAGCATTCTGTGAGTTTCTGTTATCCTGATGATCAAGTCCACCTATCCTTGTGAGCCTGTCTCTGCTTTCTCCTCAGGACCCTTCCTGGAGAAACACAGCTCTGGGATTTCGGAGGCTGACCCCCAGAGAAATGGACATATTCCCTGAGTACAGGTAAAATCTCATTACGGGCAAAGACACTGGGCATGACAATTCAGACAGAACTGTCTAGAAAGCAGCCAAGAAGAGAAGCACCAATTTGCCATCCCATCTCAATCCTAGATCCCCTGGTACCCTGTACTTCTGAAGTCCAGCCCCTTCCTGACTTTGGGCTGAAATGTCAATCAACTTTATATCCATATGATGAAATACTAGACACAAGTTATCTTTGCAAAAAGGCTTGTTTTAATTCATGAAGGTGCTTGTCAGAGCTGCTTGTATTCCAAGCTAGGAAGCAAAGAGAGGGGATGATGAAATCCCACAGTGGCCTTTGAAGGAAGCATCTGATGATTGTGGCTCCTTCCCTAACCTTCTAATCCCATCACCTCTTAGTACTGCCACCTCAGAGACCAATCCTGTGCATAGAACTTTTGAAGGACATTCAGCATTTAAACCATAGCACTCCACTTTGTCAAACCACTCTCTCAAATGAGGAAACAGAACCTCAGAGAGGTGAAAGGACTTCCCAGGGCCACACAGCCACGTGACCACACTCAGAATCCAGCCCAGCCTGTGTGCTTCCACACTCCTGGCCTCTGGTCCTCTCCTCACCTGACCCCATCCCCCAAAACATCCAGACTTTATTTACATTTCCCAGAATGCCATGGTTTGATGCATTAAGCTGAACCCCTACCATCACCCCACAAATGACACCTGGTGGCTCAGCTCTAGCCACTGGGGACTCAGAATAATACCAAAGCAACTCTCAAACCTCAGATTCTGACCTCTTTGCCCCCTCTGACTCTAGCTATGGCTGGTTCAACACAAGCCTGTCTTTAGAGGGGAAGAGGTACCTGCCGTGGCTGACTGAGAGGTAAGAGCGGAAGCTTCCTCTGAGAAGGACAGGTCCCAGGGAACAAGCTGTAGAAGAGTAGTCATGTTGCCAAACTCCAAGGCTGAGGAAATCCCAGGATGCCGTGTGGGAGCTGTCCCTGGTCCTGACCTTCATTCGATGTGCGCTGAGGCGATGGTCCTGCACCCCAGACTTTCATTTGCTGTGCTTCTTAGCAACATCACTCAAGCCCTCGTGTTCATATATAGTAGTTTAAAATGGATTTAAATGTTTTTCTAGATGTAGTTACATAGTTTGCATAAATTAGCTTTTAAAACATTTCTCTCCTTTTCATTTTTCTTCTCTAAGACATCTTAAGTATCCCTAAGACAATGTTAAGTGATACAGTCAAGGGCAGATGCCCCGTCCGGCTATTGATGTTTTAACATGAATCATATAGTATTCTACGTTAGCAAACATTAGCTTGGGGGATCACATACATTCATATTAAAGGAGACTTGATATATTTCCTATAATTTATTAAGATTTTGAAAAACTCTGAGATGAATGAAGACCTTTGTGATCTGGGAAGACCTTTTAAAATACGGCTTTCAGGAACCTACTCCACACCCACTGAGTCAGAGGCCCTGGGGCAATGGTCCAGAATTTTTGTTTTCATCTTTGTCTTTTTGAGACAGGGTCTCACTATAGTTTAGCCCTGGCTGGCGTAGAATTCTCTATGTAGACCGTGTTGACCCAGAACTCGCAGAGATCTGCCTATCCCTACTTCCCAAGTACTGGGATTAATGGAGAGTCTCATGTCTAGTAGTCCAGAATTTTTGTATGTCAATAAGTTCCCTGGGTGAGTGTAGCTGTCAGTCAAACTTGGGAACCATGTCATGTGAGCGTTTTCCTGAGAAGTTACAACACACACGTGATTACTCACCCCAGATAGGGAACCCACAGCAGACTAAAGTAATTATTACATCAAAGTCCAACTTGGTGAAACCAATGAGTGTATTGAGTTAGTAACAGCAATATGGGTGAGGGGTCATTTACAGGAGTAGAATGACTCAAAGACACTGTGTCATCAGAAAGCACAGCCCAACACAGGTGAAAACTGTGACCCTGGTGATCCCTGCTCATCTCAGAGGCAGCTGCATGTCTGGGAGAATCTCCCCTGGGCTGCTCAGCTGGCCTGAGTCTCCTCCCTTAGCCAGTCATTGCTGGTGTGACCTTGGGGAGGGGCCTCATGAATCTTGTGTTTCATCTTCCCAGTCATGGGGAGTTCATTAACTACATGTGTCTCAGGAGCCCCCCTCCTTCCAGGGCGGGTGTTACAGATCTGAGGGAATTGTGCCGAAACAAACCATTGGGCTGACAGCACTACTCTTGTCCTTGGGACATTGTGACCCCTGACCAGACTCTTCCCAGGTGTTCCATCATGAAGAAATTAGGTAGTTAGAATTCCTTCTGGGGAAACCCTTTGGATAGTTATGTTTTCTAATTCTTTTGATGGGTTTTCAGTGCTGAGTTCAAACCCAAGGCCTCGCATAGTCTGAGCAGACATGCCACCACTGAACGCTTCTCTGGGGCATTCAAAGAGAGAGATGGGTGTCCCCAGGCCCACTGTCTCTGGTGTTATGCTCTAACAAAAGTGCATTTGACACTGGTCCAACTCTGCCTCTTCTCCCCACACCCCTAAAATTTGTCCCTTTTGATATAAAGCAATATGATGACAGCAGAATGTAATGAAAGAAAGAGGCGGGGTTTGTGTCCCAATCTCTCAGTGCACAGCTCTCTCTGTGACTTTTAGGAAGAGCCTTCTCCATCTCTCAGTCAGGGGCAGGGCCTTCAAGAAGACCTTGTTTTCAAAAGGATGCTCTTCAGGCCACTGGTCCAGTTGGGTGCCCGTGAACTAAATGGCTACATTGGAGCATATGGGGCTATGTCCACTAGAATGTACCCTGTGCTGCCCTCGAAGAGGGATGTGGCAAAGAAGAGAATTTGGGGCTGGGTTGACATGTCTCTTCATTCCAGGTTGGTGGAGAGGGGTGTGAAGCTCTTCCATCGGAAGGTTGAGTCTTTTGAAGAGGTGAGTGGCAGGGGTGTGAGGGAGGAAGGTAAGTCACTTCCTCCTGCTGTGTGGGAGACCCCTTCTTAGACTCTTGGGGCTCCTGCAGGCCTGACCCAGGCTCTAAGCCTGGTCTCAACTCCAGGAGGCCTTGGGCATTCTCAATGTTGGTGGTAAGAAGGAAACAATGGAATCCCAGAGGCCAGAGGGACTGGGTCTGTCTGACCCAGCTGTGTTTTAAGGTCAGCTCTAGTCCACAGTGCAGTTCAGACTCTCCCATGCTTCCCACTGACACCTGGGTTGACATTTCTGCAATGCCCAGGCGCTCGACTATAGCCACAGGTCCACCATCAGCATTGACAGTGAGGAGATCAGGGCCACCACATCTTATCAGCCCAGCTGTGTGGCTTCATTTAGTCCCAGAATGCAAAATAATGCTTGGCACAGGCAAAAGGTCAGCATATCCAACTGCTGGTACTGAGCTAGTTGGGGTCAGGTCTGGCCCTGGTCGACACGTGGCTCTGCGGTTGACTCTATCACAGCTCCCCTTCCCCATGGCTCTAAGACAGAACACACTTAACAGTTTATGTGTCCATGATAGCTTTGTGAGAGAGTCGCCAGAGATGGGCTGGGAGCATAGGGTGCTTATTGTGTGTGAGCTGACAAGTGTTCTGGGCATAGGCAGAGCCGAAGCCAGCATCCTGGTAGAGAGAAGGCAAGAGGATGGGCTCCAAAGGGGTCTGATGGAGGTTGGAGTCATCTTGGCTTAATGTGAACATTTATTTATTTATTTATTTATTCATTCGTTCGTTCATTTGGTTTTTCAGGACAGGGTTTCTCTCTGTAGCTTTGGAGCCTATCCTGAGACTCACTCTGTAGATCAGGCTGGCCTCAAACTCACAGAGATCCACCTGCCTCTTCCTCTCATGCCACCACCACCCACCCAGCCAAGTGAACTTTTCTTTAAGGTTTTAGGAAAGTTCCCCCTCCACAGTCCTCTCTGCCCAGCAGTCTCTCCTCAGGGTCACACAGCGTCCTCGCTGGCCCAAGGTGAGGCTGCACAGAGAAACTCTGTCTCCAGAAACAAAACAACAAACAATAACAAAGAGGCTGGAGGGGGCAGGGCCCAGAACAGTCCTCACTCCTTCCTGTCCCTTGACTTATTCTTGCTGCCAGGTGGCAAGAGGAGGTGTGGACGTGATCATCAACTGTACCGGGGTGTGGGCCGGGGCACTGCAAACAGACGCCTTGCTGCAGCCAGGCCGGGGCCAGATCATTCAGGTGAGGCTGTGGACAATGGAAAGCTTGCTTAATTGCTCCCACCACTCTGAAGCTGGTGGGCGGGCATGTTGAGTGACTCCAGCCTTCGAGGAGGTGACTTACTGAAGAAACAAGGACCAGCCTACTCCCTGCACCCCAGAAGTTCTGTCTTGGAATTTCTTCTCCATAGCAAAGCGAGTGTGGAGATATGTCTCTACCATATGGGAGCCATAGCACAGGCCTGAGTTATAAAGAAAATGGCCAGCCTTTATAAAGTGCTTCTCAAGTGCCCGATTCGTGCCTTCAGTTAGTCCTTACCACAACCCTTTGAGAAGGTTTTGTCAATCAAACACAGCCACTTTGGAGCATAGAAGTGTCAAGTAACACGTGCAGTAACGCACCCAGAAAATAGTGAGCGTAGGATTAGAATCCAGGTTAACTGGTCTGTCGCTGTCACCATTGTCCCATGCCTCTCATGATGTGTGGGGCATATGTACACATGCTTGCCTGTTTGTGAGCACATGGATGTGAATGTGCACATGTGCATTGACGTGTGTGGAATGTGTGTATGTTCCTTGTGTGGTTGATAAGTGTGTGTGCTTGCTCCTGTGGGCTAAGGTTTTTCCATAGACCTGGGGTGAGGACTCCAGGGAGCAAGGAGAGCTGTCTGTCAGTTGACCCTCCTACAGTTTTGGGTCAGAGGGTCATGAGCAAACTAAAGGGAAAACCACTGGCCTTGTTCTCTGACAAGATGTGTCTGCCTTGAATCAACAGGTGGAGGCCCCTTGGATGAAGCACTTCATCCTCACCCATGACTCAAGCCTTGGCATCTATAACTCCCCGTACATCATCCCAGGGTAAATCTCTGGCTCATCTAAGGTCACAGAGGAGTCGCTTTCATGGCCTCTTAACACTCCATCCACCTGTCTTACAAACAGGCGTAGGCAATGAAATCCCTGGGATGGTGGGATTCAACCCTGATTGGACTTTATTCTGAGCATTCCTTTTGGTGGCAGTGGTGTAAAGCCAGGACACAGACCCTGATACACAGGCAGTGACACCAAAGGTGGTCAGAAAGGCAGCAGATGGAGTGGGGAGAGCAATTGTGCTGACAGTGTTGATAATGTTGACCGTGGAGGTGATCGCGCCTGGGTGGTGGTGTTGAGGGGATGGCAAGACTATTGGGGATGAATGACAGTAGATCATTGATAGGGAAAGACGGTGCTGATGGGGATGTTGACAGTCATTGGGACATAGTTAAGTGGCAGTGTTAAGGAGATCACCGTCATTGATGGTGGGGGAGTGGGAAAAACATTCGGTGTTGATGAAGATGAAGCGTGTTTCTAGCATGGCAGAGATGATGACTCCAAGGCAGAGATGGCATGGTGGTGCTGGAATGTCAGGGATGGCACAGTGGTGCTGGCGTGGCAGAGACGATGACTCCAAGGCAGGGAAGGCATGGTGGTGCTGGCGTGGCAGAGATGATGACTCCAAGCAGTGATGGCATGGTGGTGCTGGCTGTCCGGGTAGTGAATGAGTGGTATGTCAGTGTTAGATGTCTTGGGGGTGACTTTATTGGCACGGTGGAGGTGGCAATATCATGATGGTGTTGCTTTGGTGCTATAAATGGTGACAGGGTTGGTGGTGATGACATTGCCGTTCGTGTGCTGCTGTGTCTGTCTTCACATGACTTCCGGGCACCTGAACTCAGGTCCTCACTGCTGAGCTACAAGTCCTTTATCCCCTGAGTTGCCTCCTTTGTTGATAGAGATGACGGTACTGTTGGCAATTACAATGCTGGGGATGGGTGGTACAGCGGGTTGATGGCGATCACAATGGCAGTGGGGTGTGTTTAGCGGGGATGGCAAGGCTGACAGGGTTGGGTGACTCAGTGGAGAAAGAAGGAGTGGGGAGAGGTGCCTCCATCTACCAGGCTTCATTCTCCTTAGCCCTTTGTATTTTGATCTAGGTCCAAGACAGTTACTCTCGGAGGTGTCTTCCAGCTGGGGAACTGGAATGAATTAAGCAGTGTCCATGACCACAACAGCATTTGGAAAAGATGCTGTAAACTGGAGCCCACTCTGAAGGTCAGTGCCCTAGACCAGGGCATCTGGGTCCTGATGGGAGGATGTCGCTAATGGGATAAGTGGGCAAGTTAACCCCAGACAGACTGGAGGATATAGAAGCATTTGACAGTGTTCAGAGAAATCCTCACTGGGGGCTAATGACGCCTAACTGGTCCTTCTGAGAACGTACTTCATAGGGTGGCATCTTAGTGTTTTCACAGAGAGCAGGTGTACTTGATGCCTATAAGCCTCCATTTTCATGTTTGCCTGATCATGGCGAGGCTGACAAAATCAGTGGGAGGCAGTGCTGGGCTGGTGGGGATAGTGACATGATGAGAATCATTGGTAACACCAGGACAATGGCTGCTGGCGATTGTGATTATTGCTATAGATAAAAAAATGAGGTGGCAGATGGTGAAGGAGATGGCTCAGGGATAAAAGACTTGCAGCACAGCGGTGAGGACCTGATCCCCAGAACTCATGTAAAGAAGATGCGGCAGCACACACCTGTAAGTCCAGTGCTCCTGTGATAATGTGGAAGGTGGAGACCAGGACTCCTCACACAGGACTCCTTGTGAGCCAGCTAGCCTAGCACATGTAGCCGTGAACAGACCTTGTTTCAAACAAGGTGGAAGGTGAGGACTGACACCTAAGGTTGTCCTCTGACTTTCACTGTGGCATGTATGTACCTGCACATCACACACACACACACACACACACACACACACACACACACACACATACACACACACCTCACAGAGCAAGAGGGGGCCAGTAACTGAACACCTGGGATCAAACAGCGTGGGGACTAATGATGAGATTGTAAAAGCTAAATCACAGCTACCTAGAATGTCAACAGAGGAAGCCAGCTAGACAAGTTACCAGCTTTTCTCTTCCCCAGAATGCAAGAATTGTTGGTGAACTCACTGGTTTCCGGCCAGTCCGGCCTCAGGTTCGGCTAGAAAGAGAACAGCTTCGCTTTGGATCTTCAGGTGCAGAGGTGTGTTGGGTCAAGGGAAGTGACGCTTGCCCATCTCCAACAACAACCCTGCCATTTCCTGTGAAACGTCACTGACTGAGATCAGGTGGTGGCCACCTCACCCATAAGTGGAGACATTGAGACTTGAGATGGGAAAGGACTGAGTAAAGAGAAATGGCACTTTATGCCCCGTGGCAGGACAGATTCAGGACCTTCCCGATCTCCCCTGAAGCTCTTTGAATGGGAACAGCTTTCTCTGTCCTCCTAAGAGAAAACAGGACTGCCGTTGGTGATGTCACCTGCTTAAGTCAGACCACTGGTGACAGGCAGGGCTATGTGTGTAAATAGAACTTGACTGGAGATATTTCTAGGATGTTCACTTTGAGATGATACTTTTATCTTTCTGGAGTGGCTCCTCTTGGGTCCCCTCACTGTGTGTGTGTGTGTGGAGGGAGGTGGGAGCTGAGAGCATCAAATCCCTTGGTCATTCTGTGCCAAAGGAATGAGTTGAGCAAGCACGCACTGGAAGCAACCCCTGTACCAAGGTTAGGTTTCTCCTTTTAGACAGATAGGAGTGTGTGGAGGGTACATATGTGAACATTGTGCATGTGTAGACAGAGGGGCACACGTATAGGTGAGTGTGTACAGATGATTGTGTATGTATGGAAGAGCCGTGCGTGCCTCTGCAGAGCTGGGTGTGTAGGTGAGTGTGTACAGATGACTGTGTGTATGTATGGAGGAGCCGTGCGTACCTCTGCAGAGTTGGGTGCGTGTGTGGAGAGTCACCAGTAAGGGAAGACTGCAGCAGCTGTCTCTGACGTCAAGGTTTCACAATTCTCCATTTCCTGTGCTAGGGCATGAAGCAAGAGTCTAGATAGGGTACCACCCTATCCCTCTTCAAATAGCTTCCCCCAAGCTGGTCCCAGGCCTTGCCCACCATCTGGCTAACACACTGACGGAGCTCATGGCATCTGGTTTAACCAAGGCTCTTTAGAAAGCTCCTGGTCTTCCACTGTGGCCAAGCTTTCCTGAGCCCTCCTTGATGTCCCTTCTGCATCTGGCCACCATCTCTTTCTTCTCCCAGGTCATCCATAACTATGGTCATGGAGGCTACGGGATCACAGTTCACTGGGGTTGTGCAATGGAGGCAGCCAACCTCTTTGGAAAAATTCTAGAAGAAAAGAAGTTGTCCAGGATGCCGCCATCCCACCTCTGAGGACTCAAGTGACCATCACTTGCTCCATGAGGACACCCCAGTGCCCAACAGCCAATTAATTGATATTTTCCTTGGTGATTGTTTTCACTCCCACTCCCCAGCTTCCTTAGGCAAAGGTGTGAGGTGGGGAAATCCTGGTCCTCCCCACGCATCCCATCTGGTAAAGCATCTGCAGGATGCTGGCTGGCCCTAAACCAGTTTGCGTGAGAGAGGCTGGGGCCGAGATCATGTAGCAATGCCATTCTCACAACAGAACGACTGAGCTCAGGCTGGTTGTACTGCGTGGCAGGGTCTGTGCTCATCTGTTAAGGAGTGGTCCAGACACCTTTGCTTAGACCTCCAGAGTGGTTCACAGCACACTTGATGTCTACCGTAGTAATGGGAGGAGGGGGGCTCCTGCCCTTGATACTCTGCTGATCAACATTATTAAAACACTCTTTGGCTATCCAAACTCTCTTCAGGTTTGACCCTTGACATGCCTTCCCTCCCATTCTCGCCACATGAAGGCCATCTTTATGGTCTTGAGGAGACTTGATCTAGGTTGTACGTGTGTGTGTAAGGACAGGGAAAAGAAGGGGAGGGTACACTCAGGACCTTGAGCATGCAAGGTGAGTGCACCACCACTGAGCAGAACCCCATCCTTGAGACCTGAAATCAGAGTGAGAAGTGTACAACCTTGGGACACTGCATATCTTTATGTTTGTTAATCTACTGTGTCCATGTATGTGGGTGTGAGCATCACAGTCATGATGTGTTGGGGTCAGAGGACAGCCTGTAGCAGTTAGTTCTCTCCTTACACCCCGTGGGTTCCAGGGATCGAATTCCAGGCATCAGGCATTTACTTACGGAGTCATCTCAGCAGCAGCACCTTTTGTCATTTTCTGAAATAATTTCTCATGTGGAGAGAAACAGATGACATTCCCACTAACAAACTGATTAAAATTAGCTCCCAGCCTTCTGCTCAAGGTCTGGTGGGTTCTGAGGCACGGAGGCTTTATGACAGGTCTCTGCCCTGCTCAAAATACTGATTTTTTGAAAAAAAAGTTTATTCCATTTATTTGTTGGTGGGGCGGGGGAGAGCGGTCTTACATCTAGAGGTCTGCATAGCCAAGGCTGGACTCGAACTCACAGTCTTCCTGCTTCTGTTTGATAGGTATTAGTGTGTGGAATCATGCTGCCCAGGTAAAGCAGAATCTGTGTGTGTGTGTGTGCGCGCACACGTGGGTGTGAGTGAGTATTTTGAGGAGGTCTAGTGAAGCTCAGACTGACCTCAAGCTCACTAAGTAGCTGAGGACAACCTTGAACTTCTGACCCTCCTACTTCCCCCTCCCACTTCCCCCCTCCAAGTGTTGGGATTCCAGGTGTGAACTTCTCTTTAAACTTGAAGTCACTTCAAGGGTTAATTGTTGCTCTTTGGGTAGAAGCTACAACTCTCTCCATTGTAGCCCGGGGGGAACCCTAGCTTCCTCTCCACCAGAGCTGGGTTATTTGAGGATGAAGAAGTGAAACTGACCAGCTGGAGGGAGGGGGGAGAAGGAGGGGAAGGGAGGCAAAGTAAAGACTGCTTGTTACTTAAGACAGCTGAGCTGCCCAAAAATAACTACAAGAAATTAAAAAATTCAAGAAAATGTGACTGAGCTGGGCAGTGGTGGTGCCCTAGGGAGTCTGAGACAGGAAAAAGTGGGCTAGCTTGGGCTACACTGGGAAAGTCTGTCTCAAATATCAATAATAATAATAATAAATTAAAATGTGAACGCCAGGGTTAAGGGAGTGGACACCAACCCGTCCCCACAAAGAGGCCACTGTGTCCTCCTCCCATTAACAGTGCTGTCTCCACCACACCTACCCATTGACTGCATCTCATAGGAGAGGAGATTGAGTCAAAACACTTCCCTGAATGGACCAAGTCCACCAACTTTGGAGTAAACTGTCACTAGAACACCGTCCCCAACAACCAGACTTAGGCCCTGTAATGTCTGTCACCAACATTTTAATAAGATGAATGCACAACGCACATTGACTGCTTCCTGTGTGCGTCAGGCGGTAGGACGGTCTCCTCTGGCCTTTGGTGGGGCCTGTAAGTTTCCTTCCTCCCTCCGTGTGTTTCCTCCCTGAATCTCAGGGAAGGGTCGTGGGTTCCGGAATCTGGAAGTACACGCGGACTGCCGAGATCGACCTCTGGTCCTTCTTCCTGAGGCCAAGAAAATGGCTTCCCCTCCCCTCTGACAAGGACTTTTCTGAACCTTGCGCCAGGGTGTCCTCCCAGGACCTACCTCTGTAGGGCCAGGGCTGCTCTCGACAGAGGGGCCATGACTGAATGCGGAGGCAGACCTGGAAAGGGCAAAGGGCTCCTGGTCCTAAGATAGAGTGGGCCTGCAGTGGGTGCTTCCCCTGGAGATCCCTCAGTCTGTGCAGCCATCTATACACAGCACAGCCCTGAAGCCTGAGTAAACCAGGACTCGCCATTCTGTAGGGCTGAGGTGGGAGCCAAAGAAGAGGGCTCAGAAAGCCCTTCACTGTTTCAGCACAATCTGGCTTTAGGCTTGAGCTTCCCCTCAGCTAGGCCTGAGTCTCCAGTTTCCAGGTCGGGGAATGGGGTAACAGGTTATCGCCTGATAGGCACCCAGTTCTTCTCCTCAGAGGCTTATCAGGACCCTCTGCAGCCAGGGAGGGCAACCAGAGGGAGGGGACCAGGTGGAGGCTGCTTGGCTCAAATTCAAATGCACATTCATCCGCTAGTTTCCACCTGGACGGCCCTGGAGAGACATCTAGAGGGGCCCAGTCAAGGAAGCAGAGGGCGTCTCTGGCTCCAGAAAAGCTGCTTAAGCCAGACACTAGCTCACCTGAATTCCAAAGAAAGCCTGGGGCCAGGGTACAGAAGAAACCTACTGGACAAAATGGCAGGTGTCACAGGGGTCTGAGCCTGGACTGTATCTACGGAGATCTTTGGGCGGGCAGTGGCTCTCCATGTGTGTGGCTGGGTAACTATATGACATCTGCTCGGCTGGCCCTGAGCTTCCTGGGACCTTCTCACAGTAGCAGTTTCCCCATGCAGATCCTTCCCCCACCACAGAGAAGCCCCTGGAGCGAATGCCATCCCACCTTCCCGGGATGGGTGACCCTTGACGAACATGGCCAAACACGGTGAAGACGCAAAACCCTGTTGGTCCACATCACCCTCTTGGGTAAGTTCTTGATGTCGGCAGTGACCATAAGTGGCCCAGCTGGGCTCTGCCAGCTCCCTAACCTCAAGACCAGCTCAACTCCCAGGGTGATTATTCCTGAGAGCCAGAGTTCGACCTGGGGACATCTGCATTGCTGGTCCCTCGACCAACCATCTCCTGGCCCCACTCCCGGTGGCTGGACTCCTGGAGTCCTCGGCCTTTGGTCTCAATGGGTAAAAAGCAGGAGGCCACGGCAGCTAGGAGGCAGCAGCCACTGTAGACGGCCAAGGTCAGGTACACAGAAGATTCCAGCATCACCTAGGGAGGGAGATGGAGATAGATAAGAACGTCTCAGAGATTCCATCTTACACCTGTAAGCATGGCCAAGATCAAAAACACTGATGACAACTTACGCTGGAGAGGTTGTGGGGGAAAGGGAACTCTCCTGCATTGCTGGTGGGAATGCAAGCTGGTACAACCCCTATGGATGTCAGTGTGGTGATTTCTCAGAAAATTAGGAAACAACCTTCCTCAAGACCCAGTAATACCACTTTTGGGTATATATCCAAAGGATGCTCAATTGTGCCACAAGGACATGTGCTCAGCTATGTTCATAGCAGCTTTGTTTGTCATAGCCAGAACCTGGAAACAGCCTAAATGCCCCTTGACCGAAGAATGGATAAGGAAAATGTGGTACATTTACACAATGGAGTACTACAAAGCAGAAAAAAAAATAATATGTCTTGAAATTTGCAGGCAAATGGGTGGATCTAGAAAACATCATTTTGAGTGAGGTAACCCAGACCCAGAAAGACAATTATCACATGTACTCACTCATAAGTGGTTTTTAACATAAAGCAAAGAAAACCAGCCTACAAATCACAATTCCAGAGAACCTTGACAATAATGAGGACTCTAAGAGAGACATTCATGGATCTAATCTACATGGGAAGTAGAAAAAGACAAGATCTCCTGAGTAAATTGGGAGCATGGGGACCTTGGGGAAGGGTTGAAGGGGATGGGAAAGGAAGGGAGGGGAGCAGAGAAAAATGTAGAGCTCAATAAAGTAAAATAAAAAAAGACCATCTCAGAGCCACAGTAAGGCTGCATGACTGACAGCAAGCTGAGTACTTCACCATTTTACAGACAGGAGACAGAGGCTCAAGAGCATAGACAAGCCACCAAATCATACAAGTCACCTATGATCACACTGATGACAACTTATGTTGATCCTAGCACTGAGAGGCTGAAGGAGGAGGACTGCTTAAATTCAAGGCCAGTCTGGGCTTCAGAATAAGACATATCTCAACAAACAAACAGCCTAAGGAACATATTCAATCTTATATAACGGTGAGGGTAGAGCTGAGATCTGAGCTCAGGCCCGTCAGGTTTAAGATTCTCTACACTGGCCTGGCAGTGGTGATGCACACCTTTAATCCCAGCACCCAGGAAGGCAGAGGCAAGAGAATCCTGAATCTAAGTTAGTGCCAGATACATAGTAAGACTCTGGTCAAAAACCAAAACCAACCAAAAAGAATCAACACCCAGTCTGATGGCATATGTCAGAGTACAGACAGGGCGGAGCTGAGTCCTCCACCCCGAGGACCCAGCATAGAGTTAAGACATCCTAGAGAGTCCTCCACCCCTGAGGACCCGGCATAGAGTTAAGACATCCTAGAGAGGCGCGTGTGGCTCTCCCTCCAGCTCTCAGACTACTTTGAGACAATGGTCCCCCAGAATTGGGATTACTTCAGGGGTCTAGTGCCAGAAGGAGGAGGAGCCTGGAACCTGGTGCTGGTCAGAAGGAGCCTGTCTCCCAGGAAGAGCTCTCACAGAGTTCTGAGGACTTGCTAGACCATCTTGCAGGCTGGAGCGGAGACGATGTCTGGTCAGTGATGGGGAGGACCACAGCGTGACCAGGACCACTAACTACGCAAACCTCTGTTTTGTCCTCTGCTTAACTCGAAGTTTCACATCAGGACCCTGACGATGGACTTGGCGGGGTCACCGAACCCCTTTATTGGTTCCTCTCCCCAGTGTGGCCACAGTGAATGACCCTCAGCTTTTCTTAACTTTCCATCTCTTCAGTTGGTGCATTGAGACTGCTAATTAGGATTTCCAGGATCCAGGGTTTGGCCCTGACAGCTCTGGTGACATTAGAAGTGACATATAAAGGGATAACAACGCTGAAATAGATGCCAGCATCCCAATTTCTGAACTACCCAGGACAGGAAACTCTGCCGACAGGGAGCAGACAGATGTTTACTAGGGGCTGGGGGTGACTCTTAATAGATACAGGGATTTGAGGGGCAATGACAAAGTAGACAAAGTAGGAGTACATGGCATTACAAATATACTAATGCCACCAAATTATTTGTTAGAATGCTATTGGGAAGACCTTTGGAGACGCAGCTCCACCCCTCTGCAGTTTCTTCCCCCACCCCCACTTGGTTGGCTGCTGCAAAGAACTGACAGGCCACATTCAGCTGCTACAGGAGCTCTTAGTCCCTGCAGGCTTCTAAGAGAGACCCCTCACGGCGGCTCTCAGAGACAGGCCAATCCTCACCTCCTCCTGGGAATCGGAGGCAACCTGATTGCAGGCACATAGAGCTTGTATTAACTAAGCCTACTTCCTTACAGTCCAGAACTTTCCCCTCTCTTGGACCCAGATTCATCTGGTGGGACTGAAGCCTCTTGTTACAGACGCTCGCTGTGCCATGCAGCCTGTCTGGAGGACACCTGATACTAGGTCATTCTTCTGCACCTACCCCATTCTCTTTTCCTTCCCCCCAAACCTAACATTGTTGCCCTAATATTTGTCTGTGTGTGCATGCAGCACAAATATGAGCACAGAGGACAACCCTTTTGCCTTGTAGGTCCCAGGTATTAAACTCAAGCCATCAGACTTGGTGAGAACCATCTCTACTGCTGAGCCATCTCACTGGCCCAATTTATGTTTAAGGTAATTAAATTTAATGATGTGACCTACTCCTTAAAATGGATGTTCAGACATGGACAGGACTGTTTAGCGGCACCCTGAGTTGCCAAGTTTGGTAACTCACCCAAATCAGCCAATTCAGAAAGGAAGACACACATCTGGAGCAAACTAGTGTCTGTTGTTTGTTCTTTGGGTCAATATCCCACTGTCCCTTTGGCCCAGAACTCTGCTCTCAAGCCCTCCTCCCACCTCAGCCCCCCCAAAGTAGCTGCAACCACACCCAGTGTATCCAAATTATTCCGGGCCAAATTCTCTGGTACCCTCAAGGACTTCTGCACTGGGAAAAGCTGAATTCTATCCCAGGCTTGTCTGAGTCCCTGCCAATGGTCTTGGGTCCTTCATCCTTCTGAGGATCTTCCCTCCTGGGGTGGGTTGCTGGGAAATGCTGTCCACTCCGTAGTGCACAGCTGGCCACCTCCTGGATCTGTATTTGGGGCAACACTTGCCTGAGCAATGAACGGAGTAATGAGGGCACCCACTCTCGCCATGCCGCTGCAGGTGCCCAGGCCCAGTGCCCTCGTCGCCGTGGGGTACACCTGGAATGTCAGCGTGTCTGTCAGCAAACATCAGGAGGGATGCTGAAATCCCTTACCCCTCCCACTCAGGACAGATGGGACTAGCACCCGTGGGCAGGATGGGAATGGGCAAAGGAGGTAGGAGCTTCACCCAAGGCCGAGAGCACGAGGGTGGCTGTGGGCAGGATCCCACTTCCCTCATTGTTTTTCACTACTGGGAGGTATTCAACAGTTGGGTTTTCTAGTTAACAGTGGTGAGTGGTGGGATGTATACAGAGTGCTTGCCCGGCATGGTGAGGCCCTGGATTCTATCCCAGTACAGTGGAAAGGGCTATGCAGTTCAGTAGAGAGTACTGGACCATATATAATACACAATACACTCACATAATTACTGATTATATATAGGTGTCTAGCATATGGTTGGTACTCAATATAAAATGAATAAAGGGATTAATGTTACAGTTCTGTTTTTCTCTGCTGGAGAGCTTCAAGAGTTCCAAGCTGAACTCGGCAATGGCTGCTGTCTTGCAGGTGCTGACCTGCGCTTATTTTAGCCACACCACATGTGTCTTCTGCTCCTCCCGAGCTACTGGATTGCACCCTGAGATGCTTCCGTGTGTTCTGTCTTGAATGGCTTCATTCCATTGGAGAAGTTGTTGGCTCTCCCACACCTGTATCTGGTTTTCTATACTAGTGTTGTTTGTTTCTTATTTTGTTGTCTGAGTGTGTGTTTGGATAGATGCATGCCGTGTGTGTGCGTGTGTGTGTGTGTGTGTGTGTGTGTGTGTGTGTGCCCTTAGAGGCCAGAAAAGCCCATCAGAACTCCTGCAGCTGGAGTTATAGGCAATTGTGAGCTGTCCAATGTGGATGCTGGGAACCCAACCCACGTCCTCTGGAAGACCAGTATGTGCTCTTAATCACTGAGCCATCTCTCCATCTCCCAGTCTGGGCTTTCACAGGCTATACAGAAACCTATCACTTGCATAGGTCAAGGTCATCACCTATTCAATTAATTATTCATGGTCACCAATAGCCAATTGACTGAAGTTTAGCTAGGCTTAGAGAACTTGAAGAGTTTTTTTTTCTTTTGTTTTCTTCCCCCACCCCCTCTGTACTGGGACTCAAATCCAGGGCCTTGAGTAAGAAAGGCAAATACTTTAGTACTGAGCTGCATGCCCAGCTCACAAACACTGCAGAAGGTTGTCTCCAGGAAGGGGGGATGTGGGCCCCACCCCATTCCCTTTGGCTCTACATACTTAGGAAACCTCTGGAATTCTTACACTGAGCTTAAAAATTGGATGAGCAGAAAAAAAATGATTGTGAAATAAATGGAAGTAGTGAGGGCCCACAGGGGCCACCCAGACCTAAGAATAATTGATATTCTGGTCAACAGCACCCCCAGGTACCCACCACGCTCTCAGGCACCTCTCCTACCTCAGGCGTGTAAACGTAGGCTGCTTGGAAGCCTCCAGAAATAAATGCTCTTGCAATGAAGAGTAAGAGGGTGAGCACATTTCTGGGGAGGAGAAGACAGCAGGTGAGGGTTTTTCCTGTCTCGTTCTCACCGCATGATCCACCTTCTCAGGAAGAATCAGCACTGAATTGGCAAAGGTCCCCCAGCCAGCACCTGTGAGTGCTGCACTAAAGTTCTGCTCTTACAGTACCCTGCTCTCCATCCAGAAACCCCGCTGGCAGATAGGGACACCTGTGGTCCACAGCTGGGCATGAGACTGGGAAAATGGTCTGAATGGCTGAAATCCAGGACTTAGGCTCAGTGATAGAGCACTTGCCTAGCATTTGTGAGGCCCTGGATTCTAGCAGGACTGTATCTGCATTCTTAGGGCATTCCAAATCCCTAACTGTTGGCCCTGTGGTTCTCCTTGATGATCCAGACTACCAACCCATCAGAGTCTAAGCCCCATCTCTCCCCTGTCCTGTGGTCCACTGGTTCCTTGTCGGGATTGGTCTGGGGCACATCTATATTCAGGGGCTCTTAGGAGTTGGAAAACTAGAGAATGTATCTTCAGTAGGGTGTGTTTGAAACAAGGTCTTTTTCCATCAAACCAATCACTTTAATACATGCACAGCTTCTGGGACCACACTGTACTCTTATTTGGGATAGTCCTGGTGAGGTAGTCTGAATGAGAACAGCCCCCAACGGCTCATAGATTTGGATACGTAGTCACGAGGGTGTGGCGCTACCTGAGAAGGATTAGGAGGTGTGGCTGTGTTGGAAGAAGTGTGTCCCTAGGGATGGGCTGTGAGTTTTCAAAGCCTAAGTCAGGCTCAGCATTTCTTTCTCTTCCTGCTGTCTACAGAGCCAATATAAAACTCTCAGCTGCTTCTGCAACACCATGTCTATCTGCATGCCATCATGTTTCTTGCCATGATGACAATGAACTAAACCTCCTAACTAAACTGCAAGCCAGGCCCAATGAAATGTTTTCATTTATAAGAGTTGCTGTGGTCATGATGTCACTTCACAGCAATAGAGCACTTGCCAAGACACATGGGAATTCTAAACTTGAAGTTCAGAGAAATAAAACTGAGACACATGGTCCCCTGCCGTACCACAGAGGCTTTGACCTTGAGCCCACCCACCTGCCCATCATGAAGCACCATGAGCCTGAGTCCTGATGAGGGGCTGGGGTCCCCCTGATACCCACCTTCCAATGCAGACGAACAGTAGGAGGCTGCAGAGGGAGAAGACGAGGAAACACAAGGCCATGGTCTTCTTGCGGCCCAGGCGGTCAATGACCCACAGAGTCACAAGGACGCCTACCGGGAGAGCAGGGACATGGTAGGCAGCTTCTCAAGTGGTTCCTAATCACACACCCTATGTCGTCTTCCACTGCTTAGAGTGGACCAGCCGAGCTGAACCCATGAACTCCAGTTCTGTCCCAGCCAGGCTTTTAGACAACACAACAGACTCCAGACCAATGCCTGCTGCATCTGTGTTAGAGTCAGTGAAGCAGGGGACCTGGGAAGCCACTTCCAGGTTCCTGATCTAGTCACAGCAACCAGGAGACAAGTGTGTACTATTTCAAGTCTATAAGGTGATGTGTTGTTAAAAGCAAAGAGGCAACTGATACTGGCATCGCAGGAGCCTGAACGATGGCATCCGCTGTAATCAGGCTGGGATGCACACCTAGTTGGGGGTCAAAGGACTCTTGTTTATTCTAACTTGTGGTATCCAGGAGCCCATTTTCCCTGAGCCTCAGTTTCTTTATCTAGAAACGGACTAGTAAAATGATGTGCCAACCCCCGTAGAGGCAGTACAGCACAGTGCTTGAGATTACTGTATTATATAATATTATTACTGTATAATCATATTTTGAGAAAGTACTTCCATATCTATTAATCATTAAAAGAATCTTCTAAAACAGATGCCAGTGGCTGCCTTTAATCAGAGCACTCAGGAGGCAGAGGCAGGATGATCCCTGTGACTTTGAGGCCAGCCTGGTCTACATAGTGAGTTCCAGGCTAGCCAGGACTATGAACCTGTCTCAAAAAAGTAAAAAAATAAAAATAAAAAATGCTATCATAAGCCCCATTTTTCATATTTATTTAATTATTGCTTATTGAATGTCAGGATCTATTCTAGGAGGGCAATATGTGTTAGGAACAAAACCAAACAAGAAGAGTCCACATTTCAGAGTGGAAAGGTGATGGCAATCGATACTGAACTAAGTTTCTAAGCACTCTCATTTCCTAATGCAACTGGGGGGAGATGTTTTAGGAGAATGATAGAGTTGGGGTGGGGGGAGCTGGAGAAATGGCTCAGAGGTTAAGAGCATTAGCTGCTCTTCCAGAGGTCCTGAGTTCAATTCCCAGCAACCACATGGTGACTCACAACCATCTGAAATGAGATCTAGTGCTCTCTTCTGGCCTGCAGGCATACATGCCAGCAGAGCGCTGTGTATATAAAAAAATCAATCAATCTTTAAAAAAAGGAGTCAGGGTGGGGCACAGGTCTGAGCTCTGCCAGCAATGGGACATTCAGTGTCTTCAGCCAGTTTCTTGAAAAGCTTTAGGACAAGGGTACAGGCTCAAGGTGTTGTCTATGGGGCTGACCCGGGCAAGCCAGTTAAAGATGGTATCCTGAGGACTCTGCTTGGTCTTTGCTGAGAGAATTCAATGATGGCGGCAAATGGAAAGCTGTAGGAGCCAGAATGATCACGGGCATCTTTAGTCCCTTTTAATAGCTATTTAGCATTGGTTCAGCACTGGATTTGACATTGTCGTTTTCAGACAGGGGGAAGGAGGGAGGAAGGGAGGGATGAAGGGAGGGATGGAAGGAAGGGAGCGGATCACCTTTACATGGTGTTCAGGTTTGGAAGTTTGATGCCCCACCACCAGGTCTTTTCCAGTGCCTCCAGTGATGGGTGAGAAATCTCCAGGGCTACCATCTCTGTGTAAGCCCTGACTGTCATTACAAGATAGTTTATACAACCAACAGCCTTAGAGGGTAAGGACACTGTCCCCTCTGGAGCAATGCCAGAAGGTTCTGGAAGCCAGTTATAAAGTCCCATACACCCTGATCTTGAGGTTCCTTGGTGCTGTGGTTTGGACATGGTTTGAGTGTATCCCCAGGAATCATGTGTTGGGAGCTTGGCCCTCAGTGTAGTGATTTCAAGAGGTAATGGAAGGTGGGTATGGCCCTGTCTCTGCTTCTTGTCTCTCCTCTCATGGGCTCTCACTACAGGGCAACCACCATCCACTGGGAGCCAAGTCAGTGCTGGCACCCTGCCTGTTAGCTTCAGAACTGTGCACTAAATACACTTTTGTTTTGTGTGTGTGGGTTTTTGTTTTTTTTTTTTTTTGGTTTTGGTTTTGGTTTTTCGAGGCAGGGTTTCTCTGTAGCGTTGGAGCCTGTCCTGGAACTCACTCTGTAGCTCATGCTGGCCTTGAACTCACAGAGATCCTCCTGAGTGCTGAAATTAAAGGCATACACCACCACCGTACAGTCTAACTACACTTCTTTATAAAGGACATTACATTAGGTATTTCATTATCCTAACAGGGAAGAGATTCCCATATATGTGTGCTGCAGATCTTCCGCCTGGGCCTTCCTTATCATGGGTGCAAACTCGGGCAGCGGGCCCTGCCATCAATATTTGACCCTTGCTGCTGTGCAGAGCTGCAGTAGGGTTCTTGTGACAGTGTGTGGCTACTTGCTCCAATAGCCCAAGAGTCTTGCCCTTTTAACAGAATGCTTGATGATGCTAGGCAACCCGACTTGTTAGCCTTCAGGTAGGGCCAGGCTCTCAGGCCAATCACCAGTGTTTGTAATGTGTAGCAAGGCCCTGGGAAAACACTCAAGGCCTGTTTTCCTTTTCTTTTTAAACCCTAAGCAGATGGTAGGCTTTCCTGCCCAGCCTCACCTGGGAACTCAGACAGGGTAGTCCACAGTAGGTCCATGTAATCCTCCTTGCTCAGGTACTCACAGGCCAAGCTGCACTTGGCTTCCACCGCCTTCTTCCGGCTGGAGACTAGGATGGGGAGAGAGGAGCAGGGATGGTCACACAATCTTGTACCACAGCTTCCTGCACCCTAGCCCATTGTTGTGGAAATGACTTTAACTGTGTAAAGATGTGTTACATTGTTTATCCTGTGGACTCTTTAACTGTGCAAAGGTCTGTTACCTTTGTTTATGCTGCATTTGTTTAATTATGTAAAGATGTGTTGCATTTGTTTCTTCTTGCCTGCCTAAGGTACCTGATTGGTCTAATAAAAAGCTGAACAGCCAACAGCTAGGAGAAGAGGGATAAGTGGTTCTGGCGGGCAGCCAGAATTAGCTAGGAGGAGAGATCTAAGGCAAGAGGAGAACAAAAGAAAGAAGAGAGAATGAGGGAGCCAGCAGATATGCAGTAGGACATTCAGAAAGAAAGGTAAAAAGCCCCGAGTCAAAGGGTGGATGAAGAGAAACAGGTTAATTTAAGTTAAAAGAAAAAGAAAAGCTAGCCAGAAATAAGCATAAGCTAAGGCCCAGCATTCATAGCTAATAATAAGTTCCATGTCATGATTTAGGAGCTGGTTAGTGGTCCAAAAGAGGTAGACTGCGTAGCCATTGATGCGATCCCAGAGCTGCTGCGTTACCTCAGAGCCTGCTCAAGTAGGCAGGACCCACTAAGGTGACTGCTGATTTTTGCCACGTGATAATGACCCCCTCCATGTACTTAGCCTCCCCAGATTGCCTGCTTTCACGCACCATGATGTGTCGGGAAATCCCCACAGGGATTAAGGCCTCTTCAGGGAAACCCCACAGGGATTAAGGTTTCTTCAGGGAAGTCCTGGCCAGTCCTGGGATTCTCATCCTTTCTCCTCCCACACCTTAACTGCTGAACCCCCCCAAAAGTTGGCCCATAAAATGAGCTATCTAAAAGTCCCCCCGTGTGGATGCAGCCCTCTCTCTCTTGAGAACCTCACACTACCTTGGGGTACCAGTGTCCTTAACACACTCCAGCTCTCATATCACACCATATCATCCTGAAATACCGTGTTGCACGGACAAGATTCAGACGTCACCTGGCCTCTGAAAAGGACTCCCAGACTGCTACTTTCCAAAGCACCCAGCCACCGTGTCTCCTACTGTCATTCACAACTGGATATTTGCTGGTTTACCCCAGCAAAAAAAAAAAAAAAATTACACACACACACACACACACGCACGCACGCACGCACACACGCACGCACATGCATGCACTTCTTGTGCAGGGCTGCTAGGTATGGCAGAATTGTGTAGCTCTGGAAGCTGGAAGCATCTTCCATGTAGCTCTTGACAGAAAAGGCCCCCAAACTCTGCCTTCTCTCAGTGCTTAATGTCCACTGTCTGAGAGCTGTCCCCTCTGCTCAGTCAGTACCAACCCCCCACAACCAGATCTTCAGTTAGGGTGCTTCTACAGAGCTTAGTTTCTCAATAACACCCCCAGTTACCAGGAGGCTGTACCATCTAAGACCTGTAGTGAATGAATAATTTAATGAATTGTGCTGGACAGACTGAACCCAGTGCTTCAGGGCTTGCTAAGGGCATACTTTACCACTGTGGTCCCCTCCCAGCACCTAGCGTATAAAACTGTCACCCATGGCCCCTTAGGTTTTACAAGCAAACCCTGAAGAAACTTGGTTCTTTTCCCAACGTCAGAATCCCAGCATTGCCTGGGATTCAGATAGAACCAACTGAAAAGCTGTGCACCTGCGCGCGCACATTTCTCTTTCTTTAATTTGTCTGGTGATTCCTGCTTCAAAATACAATTCCCTGGGGAGCTTTTAAACCTGACTAATGCGTGAGCCTCACCCATGCTGATTAAATTGGTCTGGAGAGGGTTTAAATGGCGCTCCTAGGATGCAGGAAGCGCTGGGTTCTGTCCGCAGTGGGAACTCCCCTTGTAGGGCAGGGGTGGAGCTCTGTCCTTATTCTCGTGGGAGAAGGGCACATTGGCCACTGCCCAGGATCACATGCATAGAACCGGGAATTGGGTTTTGGGCCCTTCGTGGGCGGGGATGATTTGGAAAGACTGTTTTAGCTCTCTGTACAGTCCTTGCCGACAGAAGCTGCAGCTCTGGGGTTCAGTACACCTCAACCTATCATTGAGCTATCCAGCCCTTTCCTTGTCACACCTGTGGGGGCAACTGTTGCTCCTCTGTGAGCTCCAGTCTCCCTGTACCAAATGGAGCCCTAGTCTAAGGGACAGAATCTAACCCAGGAAGATTCATAGAAACATAATGCATTCGGTTTTGTGGAATGCGGTTTTCTCCAATTCCACAACAGCTTTTCCCCCTCTCTTTCTTTCTTTCTTTCTTTCTTTCTTTCTTTCTTTCTTTCTTTCTTTCTTCCTTTCCTTCTTCCTTTCTTTCTTTCTTTCTTCCTTCCTTTCTTTCTTTTCCTCCTTCCTTCCTTCTTTTCTTTTTTGAGATAGGATTTCTCTGGGTAGCCCTGGCTATCCTGAAACTCACTCTGTAGACCAGGCTGGCCTTGAGCTCAGAGATCCACCTGCCTCTACCTTCTGAGTGCTGAGATTAAAGGAACGTGCCATTACCGCTCAGCTCTACAACCGTTCTTAAAAGCCCAGTAGAAGGTTGTGTGTGGTGGCGCACACCTTTGATACTAGCATTGGGAGGTAGAGACAGGTGGATTTCTGTGAGTTTGAGGTCAGCCTGGTCAACGTAGAGAGTTCCAGGCTAGCCAGGGCTATATAGTGGGACCTTACCTAAACAATAAAAAGTCTACTAGGGAGCTAAGCATGGTGGTACATTCCCATAACCCAGCATTTATCCAAGAGGACATGCATGCCCGCAATCTAGTACTTAGGAGGCTGAGACAGGAGCCTTGTGAGTTTGAGGCCAGCCTCTGCCTTAAAAAAACAAAACAAAAAGCGTGGTGGCGCACATCTTTAATCCCAGCACTCAGGGAGGCAGAGGCAGGCGGGTCTCTGTGAGAGTGAGTTCCAGGACAGCCAGAGATACACAGAGAAACCCTGTCTCAAAAAAAAATGGATCTTTATTTCATTTATTTAGTTAGTCATTTTGGTGGTGGAAAATGAACCCAGGATGCCACATGTGCTAAGTGGGCACACCCCCTTAGCTCTTAGAATGCATTCTCCTCAGGTCTCTTGGCAGAGATGAACATTTTCCTGACACCCCTTCAGTACAGACAGACTGCTCTTTCCTCAAGTGAGACTGGCCAGTGACACCTCAGTTTATCAGCAAATGCTGCCAGCTTCAGAGCTCGATCCCTGACTTAGGGGGACTGGGCTCGTGTCATCTCCATCATCACAAAGTCGCCCAGAGTCTTGGGAACTTGGAATTTATGCCACAGTGATGCTGGCAACACCTTGCAGGGGAGAGAATGTGACTGTGTTCGTGTGGGGTGGGGGAGTTTAAAGGGTGAGGGAAGTGATACTCACTGCTGCAGACATCTCCCGCCTGGAAGAGTTCCGTGGTGAGCAGAACCAAGCCGTAATAAGAAAAGGCATTGGAAAACCTGTGGGGGGAAAAGCCAGGATGGAGACATCAGAGAGGCACAAGGCTCCTTCCAGCTGCGGGAGGCTACTCCCTCACAGTCTGGGCAGGCTCTTGGAACCTCTTGGGGACCCTGAGCAGGGAGATGGCTGGCAGGAAGCATCATGATAGGATAGAGGGACATGATTCTGTGTTCTTGGAAGGACCAAGATGCACTGTGTGACATCCCTAGATGGACAGTATGGCATTCCTGCTGGCATCTAAGGGGCTTCTGGGCTAACACGGAGGGACTGAATATGATTTTCAGAATTTCAGACTGCAATGACACTTCTTCCCTCCTGCACAGACCTGGAATTTGCATTTAGAGTGTACAGAACTAGAATATTTGTAAAAACAGCCATGATGGAGCTCAGACACAACCAGAAACTGAAGGTGAACTTCCCACGTTACAGCGATGCTTGCAAGCAGCAACTTCTTCTTCTTCATTTTTTTTTAGATTAAGTAACTTGCATTTATTAAGTACCTTTTATATGCAAGGCATTGCAACAGGATTTTCCCATATATGATATATCATTATATGCATTGATATTTCAGAGGGTCTTGGTTGGAACTTCATGCAGTCTTGGATTTGAAAAGGGACAGTCATCACTCAGATGTGAGTTCCCTAGTGATCCACAACCCACGTGGACTCTTACATTTGGGTTTGTGCTACGAGTACACACAGTCACATCCATGTGACAGGACAAGTAAATGTAAAAAGAGTAACTTATTACATTGTAAATCTTCAAAAATAATTCAGTTTTTTTTTTTAAAAATTTAGCAATTAGCAGAGATATGATGCTTCACACTAATCTTTCTCCTGGGCTACAGGGTCTAAATATTCGAGAATACTAAACTGTCTTTTCCTTCCTATCCAGAACAGAAAGCCAGCTTTGTGCTTGCTCTTCCTACCTTGGGTAAAGCTGCTGATAAAACAGTTCCCTCCCCCACTTCCCAAGACAAAGATCAGGGGTTTGCCTTTGCCTTCAGCAACCAAGTCTTTCTGCAATGGTCCTCTCTTCACTTTCAGGCTTATTACTCTTGCCTGGCTAACTATAGGGATCTTCTTCCTGTTTGCCCAGACTCTAGCCCAGTGGTTCTGAACCTTCCTAATCTACGACCCTTCAATACAGTTATGGTTGGGTTGGCAAGCAGCAACTTCTATGGTTCAGTCAGTCCGACTAAAGCAGAGCTGTTTTGATTGGTTAAAACGCCATTTCTTTCATCCTCTCCATCTCTTTAGACCATCCTGTGTTCTTAACCACTGTAACTGCAAGCATAACATTCCTGTATTATGTTACATGTAAGTGTCAGACATAGAAGATGGGGGAGGTTCTCCCGTGGTTCGTGATGGCTAGTGATGTCAAAGGCTTCTTCCATCATAACTTCTGCCCCGTCACCTGACAATCACCCTCTTGTCTGCTCAGTCTCATTTGTCAAATCTCAGGCATGAGTCTCCTAGTGCCTGGGATGTGAATCAACACCCGGCCTCCACGTACACAAAACCTGACACTGGGTCAACATGGGGAAATATAAAATGAAGTTGCCAGAAACAAACAAAATACCATGGTGAAGATTCTAGAAGACTGACAGAATGGCTATGGACGTTGAGCATTGCATGCTCAGCCAGAATTCTCTTGGGCTGTCTTACTAGCCATGTATTGCCTCACCATCTTCACCTGACCCAGCAGCCTTCACCTAGCAAGTAAAACCGTCAGAATGTGTTAACTTGGCAGACCACTCACTTCTGCCAAATACATAAATAAATGCTGAAGGAAAAAGGAAAAGGAAAACCAAAAATGTCATCAGGTTGCAGTAACCAAGACTGGCAAGTAGAGTCTTGGGCAAATGCCCTGCTTTGTGCCTTTCCTCTCTCGGTGACAGTAGTTCTTTATTTAAAGACATGGGGACACATCATAATTGCTTCCAAATAAACTGTTCTCTTGGAGGTACAAACTGGGTTTGACATTGACAGGATTAAAATTAGCCTCTCATGAATTGCTTTTGAGATTCAAAATCAATCCAAGTGAATTACAGATTCTTTAAAAATTATTTAATTTTTTCTTCTAGATTATAGATTCTTAAAAGTTGGTATTTTGATTCTGTTCAACTCCCCTTTCTAAAACCCTACGGGTGCCACTTTGAACTGGGCACACAGCGGGCATTTAATAAGTGCTTGGTGAACTGATTCAGCTCTTAGGAACGCGGAGGCAGAACTCAAGCATTGCTCCGTGCTACCAAGCCTTTCTTCCCTCTTCCCTGTAATCGACCATGCTGGGAATACCTCTCTCATAATCAATGCCTCTGTTCAAAGGTGAACAGGAAGGCTGGAACCAGGTTAAAAATAGAACTCAAATCCTCCAGCCACACAGTGCCTTGTGCTGGCGCTGCTGCAGGCGCCATCTGGAAAAGAGAATGGCTGCACTTGCACTTGCTACAAAGACGGAATAATTGCTCTCTGCGCTTGCCTCCCTTCCAGTCTCCTCCCATGACTGTCACTCAAGCAAAATTAAACCAGGCAGGAACGGAGGGGTCCCATGAATGGCTGTGTTGACCATGTCTTAGTTTTCAAAGGATGGGCTGTGTACCACCAGTGGTAGCTGAGGCGGCAGGTACAGAGAAGAGGCCCTGGCCAGTGTAATCAGTGGCTTCCTGTAGAAAGTTCCCTTGGAAGTTTTTTTTTTTTTTTCCGTTCCTTTGGTTGCATCAACCTCATCATGTGCTTTTGGCTCCCGAGCATCAGCCCTTACCACAGCCGCCCTCTCTGGTACACAGGATCAGTTCTTTGGCACACCAGACACCCTGTCTCTGGCACACAGGATCAGTACCTGGGCACACCAGACACCCTGTCTCTGGTACACAGGCTCAGTGCCTGGGCACAACGGCCACCCTGTCTCTGGTACACAGGCTCAGTGCCTGGGCACAACGGCCACCCTGTCTCTGGTATACAGGATCAGTTCCTTGGCACACCAGCCACACAGCTACTTTACTGTATCTACCTTTGAGAGCATCATTAGCAACTCAAGCATTTTCTCGTAGAGCAGAAATAGAAATGTCTCCCTTCAAAGCTACTTGTCTAAATAGCTCCACGTGCAGTTCAAAATGTGAAGACATGAACAGCCCACCTGTCCTTAATGCAAATGGGGTCAGGAGTGTGATGCTGACAGCAAACATGGTGGCCAGCCTGTAATCCCAGTAGTCCAGACACAGAGACCAGATCTCTATAGCAAGCTGACTAGCACCAAGTGAGAGACCCTGCCTTGATTTATAATGTTGAGAAAGACTGGGGCAGACACCTAATGTCATCTTTGGGTGACCCATACATACATATGCATATACGTATGTGCAAACATTCATAAATACACACTGCATACACACATTCAAAACAAATAAGTAAACCTCAAGTCCCAAGCAAGTGTACTGTGAGTGGGCAGTCAGCAGCTCTTACCATATAAACCACAGCAGGAGAGTTGTCCAGCGAAAGTGGGGTGTAAAAAGATCCCTCATTTTGCCTCTGTCTTCCTGTTTCAAGACAAGGACATGTGGATTATTGGCTAGTTCCCAGGGCTCAGGGGCCTTGGCTGGAGGCCTGATTCTCTTTCTCTCTCTCTCTCTCTCTCTCTCTCTCTCTCTCTCTCTCTCTCTCTCAGACATGCAGATATACAGACACACACACTCACAGAGACACACAGATACACAGACATATATAGACATATACAGACACACACAGATGCACACATACACACACACACACACACTGCTAATGGCATGGCCGGGGTAGAGGACACAGCTTGGTAAGTCAGGACTCATCCCATTCCTTCCTGCTGAGACCCTAGCAGGCCAGGGCCTTGATTACCACAGACCAGAACCATTCTGTGCTTCCAACATGGAACAGGAGGTAGACCCCCAAGGTGGGCACCATCGGGCCCCTGGGTTTGTTTCAGTGCAAGGGTATGAAATCATTCCACACATATACAGCCAGTTCCTAGTCTAGAGCACCACAGTACATCTGCTGAGAGCCAACTCAACATAGGCCAAGTTGCCCAAAGATTGACTATCTAAATGATCTATTTGTCAATTCCACAAAAATTTAAAGAATTTACTAGTATTAATTTTTTTTCAAATCTTTGCTTAACAATTGCTCTTTTTAAAAATTGAGCTGGGAACGAAACAGAAGCAGAAGCAGCTCTAAATGCACTGGCTGGCAGGACAGCTCCCTAATCGCTGCCTACATTCTCCAGCAGGAGTTCAGAATTTGGCAGTCAAGCTGCCAATTGGAATTGCCAAACTCCCTTTACCAGTTCCACACTAGATTTCCAGTTCATGTACACAGATATGCACAAACACAAATACAGGCCATGTCAGGATCTGCACTCACCACACATGTGCCCACACTTGCATGCCAGCCTCATTCAATCAATTCCTTGCATGCACACACACACATGTGCCCACACATGGCACGCCAGCCTCATGCAACCACCTCCTTACACATATACACATGTGTGCCCACACATGCACGCCAGCCTCATGCAATCACTTCCTTGCACACATACACACGTGTACCCACACATGCATGCCAGCCTCATGCAATCACTTCCTTGCTTACACACTCTCTCTCTTTCCAGACACTGACCTGTCTGGAGATGATGAGCTTGCCCAGAGGCATGGGGGCTCCGTTTTCTGTTGCTATCCGCTTTAAGGTGGCAATTGCCTTCTCCTGGTTCCCAGATAGCACGTCATACCTAGCACTCTCTGGCAGCCACTGAGGGGACAGGATATCCAGGTGTGGCTGGTTAGTGTAGAACAGCACTCTCTGCAGGCCACCCTCCCGCATCTGTGTGGGGGTCTTTGAGAGTCAGGTCTCTGGAGTTAGAGTCCTGGCTTTGAATGCTGGCTCCTCTGTGTGCTCCATGGCTATAGGGGCGTGTGCAGTGAGGTCACTTCCCTGTGCCTGTTCCTCCTTCACACCTCCAGGTGTTCAGAGGGTTAAATGGTATAACAGAAGCAGAGAGCTTGGCAAAGGGTTGGCATGGTTCGTGTAACTGTCATCATTGTCCTGGTTGCTTTTAGAGTTGGGGGGGTTGGGTAAATAATGACACCATCAAAAACCTCCCCTCAACTCTTGAGAGACTGTCTTCAGGGGCTTAGCATCTTGTAAACTAAGTCTGAGAGAGAAGTCGGAAAGTTTTAAGCCTGATGGAGTCCCAGCCCCAAGTGCAGAGGCAAGTGCATCCCTGTAAAGGGAGATAGCAGTTTGGTTTTTTTGTTTTTTGGTTTTTCGAGACAGGGTTTCTCTGTGGCTTTGGAGCCTGTCCTGGAACTACCTCTTATAGACCAGGCTGGTCTCAAACTCACAGAGATCCGCCTGCCTCTGCCTCCCGAGTGCTGGGATTAAAGGCATGCACCACCACTGCCCTGCTGAGATAGCGGTTTGTACAACCACTGATGTTGTAGAAACTGTGGGGCTGGGACTCAGCCCATTCAAATAAGGTCTGATATTTGGAAAATCAGCCGGCTCTGGAATTCAGTTTCCTCATTAGTAAAATGAGGAAATAGCAGAGTTTGAGGTCTACCAAAATTCATGTCATTGTGTGGAATTCTCCATGGACATGGCCTCCTGGCCACAGACTACATTTCCCAACTTCCCTTGCAACTAGGTGAGCCCACAAGACTAACAATCATCAGTATAAGCAGACATTAAACAAGCAAGGGTGTGAGCCTCCACTTTGCTCCCTCCACCCCTGACTCCAAGTGTCCTAGGGGATGGCTGAACCACAGGTTGCAAAAAGCAAAACTACACAAAAAATATCAAAACTTGGGCTGAGATCCCCCATGGGAACCAGAATACTCTTTCTAGGCTGTTCAGTTGCAAAGAAGCAACCTCCTTCTGCATTGAGCTACTGAGTTGGTGGCTTTGTCACGAGAACAAATGTCACCCTAACTAACACGGGCTTCATCACAGCCCTTCCCCACATGGTTATGGAGAGAAAGAAAAGTAAATGTGTGTGAGTAGCCTAGCACACAGGTTCCCTCACAGCCTCTCACCCTCTGTGTGTGTATGTGCGTGTGTGCATGTGTGTGTGTGTGTGTATGAGTAGCCTAGCACACAGGTTCCCTCACAGCCTCTCTCCCTCTGTGTGTGTGCGCGTGTGTGTGTGAGTAGCCTAGCACACAGGTTCCCTCACAGCCTGTCTCCCTCTGTATGTGTGTGTGTGTGTGTGCGCACGTGCGCATGCGTGCATGGAAAAGTGTGTGCACATGCTCTACACATGACATACAA
>PVIU01000990.1:44758-55345 GCA_004026605.1 Ondatra zibethicus | reverse complement strand
AGACGTACAATCCTCTATCATGTGTCTGTTCCTATGTTTTGTTCAAGCCAGTTTGAATTTTGTTTCTGTCACTTGAAGTTCAGAGTTCCAGTGGGTCCAGCAGAGTCACTTTAAGCCTTAATCTTACAGAGAACATCTCAAAAGAGTTTACATGCAGGAAATCCACCGCAGGCCACACCCACCCACCCACCCATCCCCCACCCCTCACTCCCCACACACACATGTTTTTTTCAATGAGACAGGGTTTCATTGTGTAAAAGCCCTGGCTGTCTTGGAACTTGCTCTGTAGACGAGACTGGCCTCATATACTGACAAAGATCTGCCTGCCTCTGCTTCCCGGGTAGCAAAGGCACCGCCACCATGCCCAGCTCACAAAAAAATAATCTTAAGAGATAGCGCTTTGGTGTCTTCCACTCGCTTCACACTAAGGTAGAGTGTCCCCCAGACCGGCGAGGAGACGGCTTTAAACATACGTACGAAGCACAGAACAGCGAAGAGGAACAGCGGAGCAGCCGAGAGCATTAGCAGCCAGCGCCAGCCCAGGCTGGGCATCACGAACACAGCCAGGAGGACTTCGAACACCGTCCCGATGGCCCAGAAGACCTGGGACGAGAGAGTATGAGTCAGTGGTGGGGTACTGTGGATAAGAGTGGAAAATCAGAGTGCCCCCCCTTTTCTTTCCATGCGGCATATCCTGCTGTGGTCCCTCCCACTGTGTAACACTTGGGTGGCACTGGCCGGACTGCACACCACAGCAGAGGAGGTGGAAAGGACCCATGTTCTGTGACACAGGTATGACACCAGGCATTTCAAGGGGGACTTTGGTTTTGTCCTATTTCCAATTTTTTCCTAAGCATTGCAAGTGTGCACTGATATGGAGCATGCCTGGCCTGCTCTGTGGCATCAGTGCCATCTATCTCTGGAGCTGTCTTCCTGGGAGTCACCCGGATCCCTCCACTCTGCCCCACCACCAGTCCCTGGGCATCTGTTTCTGTTTTTCACATTGTCATTTTTTTAAAAAAAATCTGTTTGAGCAGGGTCTGGCTATGTAGCCCAAGCTGTGTCTCAGACTCTGTATGTAGTCTCTATGTAGGCTTTAAACTAGAGATCTTCTTGCCTTAACCTCCTGGGTGTCGGGATTATTGGCATATTCAAGGATGTAGGTCCTGTCATCATGATCTTCACTACTCCAGCCACCCATGTAGCAGAACCACATAACATTCGTCCTTGGCTCACCAATGTTGTAGCACATGCCACAATTTCCTCCCTTCTCAAGGCTTGACGCTATTCCATTGTGTGTGAATATACCACATCTTCCTTATGTATGTATTCACTGATGGACGTTTGATGGCTTCCATCTCTCTGTGTGTGGTTATACACATTGTCACTCTGGCTCTGTCCACTGACATCTGCTTCTCTTGGCCCACAGGCTCCAGCATCCTCCTTTGGAATCTTCTCTCCCTTCTCCCCCAGTTGCTCGGCTCCCTACCTGTGGCTTCCCACTGTTTGCCGCTAATAGGGAGCCCAGGGAATGAGAGGAAGAGCAGGGTGGACGAGGCCAGGGCCCTTCCCTGCAGGGTGGTCACAGGCTGGCCCAGCTGAAGGTCTCTCCAGAGGATCCCTCATCCGACTGTTAGAGCGGCTCATTGCTCCCTCCTGGTCTTTCAAGGGAGACTTTACTGCTGTATCATTTTTAAATCACAGTTATTTGTTAAGGGAGTGATGAATGGTTTTTGGAAATCAGTTCTCTCCTTATGTAACTTGGGTCCTGGGTTTTGAACTCAGGTCATCAGGCTTGGTAGCAGGTGACAGTTCACTGGCCCTATTATTATGGTTATTATCTTAAGCACTAGAGATCAAAGCCTGAGGTGAGCCAGAAAGCGCTCTACCAGCTGAGCCATGGCCCCAGCCCTCTTCTCCCTTCTCATTTGGAGGCATGGTCTCAATAAATTGTCTAGGCAGACTTTGAAGTTATGATGCTTGCATCAGTCTCTCCAGTAACTGGGATGCTGAGCTTGGTCCACTGGGCTCAGCAGGGACTTTCTAAGTCCTCTTCAGACTGATCTGTTGTCCCTGGCTGGGCTATCCACCTGCAAGCACCACCCATGCTAAAGCCTGCCTGACTTCCCTAGAGTTTTCCTAAATCCCCCTTTACTTAAAGGAGCCACAATCCATTTCTGTTGCCAAGCATCTTGGGGGACCATTAAAATGTCTCATGACAGGTATGTTAAGGATGCGGACCAGTCAGGATGGGTCATGCTACTCAACAAGGCATGAACTCAAAACATTTTTTTTTTTGAGACAGGGTCTTGCTATGTGGTCCTGAGTGGCCTGAAACTTGCAGTAAGCCTCCTGCCTCTGCCTACTGAGTTTGGAGGTCACAGGTATGAGCCCCCATTCTCAGCTTTCTTTAGTGGTAGATCTTGGGAAGCCTGAAAGAGAAGTGAGTATGACCAGGGTTAGTTAGCCAGATTTCAAGATCAGTTGACCTGCCCAGGCACATTCTGTCATTGAAACAACTGGCAGGGATGGTGGTAAATGCCTATAACATTAACATGAGGGAGGCAGAAGCAGGAGGATTGCCCCAAATCCAAGGCCAGTCTGAGAACACATAAGATTCCAGGCTATACAGTGAAAGTCTGTCTCAAAACAAGTACATCACCAATTCAGTATTTACACAACTGATTAACCCTGTCTGTGTCCAGCAGCCGAAAGTCGGCCAGTCTGATGAACCAGAGGCAGGATTAGGAGATGTAAGTCAGTGGGCACAGTGAGAGCGATACTTGGTGTGATCACGTGACTGAGGAGTCAGCCCTGAGAGCACTGGTACACAGCAGAATCAGAAGTCTTTCCACCATCCCTGCAAGGCAGGACCTGACAGCTACAGAGTGAGTTCAAGGCCAGCCTGAGAAATTTAGCAAGACTCTTGTCTCAAAATAAAAAAGGACAAAGAGGGTTAGGGGATGTAGCTCAGAAGTGGAGCACTTGCCTAACATGTGTGAGGTCCTACATTAGCAGTGCTCAGCCTTTGGGCGGTGACCGCTTTGGGAGTCAAATGACTCTTTCACAGGGGTCACATATCAGATATTTATGCTACAATTCGTAACAGTAGCAAAATTACAGTTATGAAGTAGCAATGAAAATAATTTCATGGTTGGGGTCTCCACAACATGAGGAACTGTATTAAAGGGTTACAACTTTAGGAAAGTTGGGAACCACTGACCTAGATCAACCTCCAATTAAAGAAAGAAAGGCAGAATGAAGGGGGAGAAAGAGAGGGAAGGAGGAAAAATATTTATACTGTATACCCAGGAACATATTTGTCTATTGCTAGTGTGTCTGTTATTTATTTATTTTGGTTTTTTGAGACAGGGTTTCTCTGTGTAACAGTCCTGGCTGTCCTGGAACTCATTCTGCAGATCTGGCTGGCCTCGAACTCACAGAGATTCACCTGCCTCTGCCTCCCTAGTGTTGGGATTAAGGGTGTGTGCCACTACGGCCTGGCTTGTTATGTTTTTCTTAAACTCCCCTTTGCGGTCTTGTGGCTCCATAAATTCCAGAACTGATTGCCAGTCAATTAGTGTTCCCTAGAGGCCGTCACCTTCTCCTTACCTCTATCAGCAAAATGCACTTGGCTCTGGCTTTCATGGGAAGAAACTCAGCATACAGCGTCACCCTAGGCGAGCAAAGAGACAGGAGCTAAGAGAGTAGGAAGATGGCAGATTCTGAGTTTCCTCCAATAATGATCTGCAGACTCCTAAGTCAGAATTTCCCGGGGCGGTGACAAGTTCTTACTGCAGCTCAGGGCTACCTTCCAACTCCCCATCTGC
Organism: Ondatra zibethicus; assembly: GCA_004026605.1. Classification (NCBI taxonomy): domain Eukaryota; kingdom Metazoa; phylum Chordata; class Mammalia; order Rodentia; family Cricetidae; genus Ondatra; species Ondatra zibethicus. Next base: position 51,515 of record PVIU01000990.1, on the reverse strand, counting down.
CTGCCTCCACCTCCTGAGTACTGGGTTACCTACGTGCACCATTGCGTTCTATAAGTGTGTGACTCTCTCGACCTTTGAAAGCAGATTCTTGTGCATGGGGCCCAGGCTACTGCATTTTTAACTAACTTCCCAGAGGATCCTCAGATTCCATTGGGCTTCCTTTGAGGTTGGCTGTAGCTGCAGAGTCTGGGGAAAGTCTGGCTGTGGGTTTATAGGCAGCTGTGTTAGTAGCTGCTAGACCCGTTATGGACTTTTGTGCTGGGGGACACCCTCATCCTGGGTCTCTGATGTCTGTGTGTCCCTGGGGACAAACACAGGGAGAATGCCAAGTTGCTCCCAGCAGTTGCATTGAGGGTGTTTGATGCCAGCCTGCTCCTCACGGATGCATTAATCTTCATAGATGTGAGTTGATGTCTGACAGATTTCCCCACGCTCAGGTATTATTTTTATATTTGCAACTAGGACATATTTCAGATTTGCCAGTATCTTGTTCTCTACAAAACTTCTACCCATCAGCTGTAGCTACAGACAGTGGCAAATTGTGGTTTTAATTTGTCTTTCTTTTTGCATTTATTAATCACATCCTAATATAAGAACTTTTTTGGAGATGGCAAGATGGATCAGCAAATAAAAGGTACTGGCTGCCAAGTCCAGTGTCCCGCGTTTGATCCCTATAACTACACACGGTAGAAAAAGTGCTGATCCCTACAAGGGGTTCTCTGACCTCCATTGTGTATTAAACTATCTGGAAGGTGTCCTGGCCCTGCACATTTCCCCAGCTGTCACTTTACCTGAACGATGCTCTATGGGTGCTCACAGCGCCAACTACTGGGCACAAACAGCTACCGCTTCATTGTCACAATCTGTTTCCTCCTCATTCTCGTGAAAGGACGTTTGCAGCTTTAGTTAGATTTTTGTTCATTTTTTTCCACTTTATAGCCCAAAATGTCACTTGTAATGATAAAGACAGAGCACTATTTAACTCCCCTTTAAAAAGTAGAATCCAAATCTTGGGACTGGAGATTGCTTAGTGTTTAAGAGCTCAGAGGACTGGAATTAGATTCCCAGCACCCACATGGTGGGTCACAACTACCTGCAACTCCAGCTCTAGGGGATCAGACGCCCTCTTCTGACCTCTGCAGGTATTTCACACACACGGTGCATGCGTGCACACACACACACACACACACACACACAGTCAAATAAATCACTTTTTAATCCACACACATGCAGTCACATAAATCACTTTTTAATCCAATTTTTCCCCTTTGATGCTGGATATTAAGTTCAGGGCCATGTGCAAGCTAGGCAAGGGCTCTACTTGTGGGCTATATCCTAAGCCACCAAATCAAACATTTTTAAAATTTGGTAAGGATTTTTTTTATTTTGGTGTGTGTGTGTATGTATGTGTGTATGTGTGCCTTGCACATGTGCAGTGCCCTCACAGATCAGAAGAGGGCACTGGATCCTTTGGAGCTAGGGTTACAGTCATTATGCGCTATTGAACACAGGTGCTGAGAATTAAACTTGTCTCCCCTCTGAGAGCAGTAAGCACTCTCAACTGCTGAACCATCTCTCTGCCCCAACAGAACTCTTACACTTCTCCGTAGACACAAAGGGAGATCACTCAGTATCTTACTGTGATTTCTCTTTCCTGTATTAAAAAGGACAAAAACCTGCCAGGAGGAACAGTTCTGCACCTCTGGCGTCGACCTCAAGTAGGGCAGGCCCCGTGAGCAGCACGCTCTTCTCACTGTGTGCATAAGTGCACAGCTCTGTGCAGTATTTGTTCTACACAGATGCTGTCTGGCGTCAGTTAGGTGCGGATTTGGACTCAGTTGCAATTGGCCTGGGAGAGCAGCCCCAGGAAGCCGTCGACTGTCCTTGCTACTCTGTGGTCTGACTGCCTCTCTTCCCATCATGAGTTAGTGTCAGGGCTGCCCAGCTCAGTCAGCAGTTGTAAGCCCTGGGTTTGATTCCCAGCACCGCTAGCTGCAAACTTGGGCTGCAGGAGACTCTGGCTGTGGCTTCCTATCTTAGATCCCAGGGGCTGTGCTTGGGTGGAGCCAGATGGAGCCTTCTAGGTTTATCAGGTCATCTAATCCACCCATTGACTGAAAATGTGAGCATGCCTCGCTGACACAGTAGAACCACCCACTGCAGAACTGAGTTAAGTAAATCCTTGTCTTAAACCACAAGTGCTAGGTGATTCATGACCAGCAATAGCTAACTCTCATCTCACTTAATGAGCATGCAACTTTGGTCAAGACTCCTGTGAGCTGGGTTTTCTGATTAGTCAAATGGGGATAGGGTTGGGCTAAACATGTGAAGACACTAGCACAGCTGTCCTGTGATATTCAGGTGCCATCATCATCGGCAACGAATGCTCTTTACTGTAGTTATTTATGTCATGTGCATTGGCATTTTGACTGTACTGTGTGAGGGGGTCAGACAGTTGTGAGCTGTCACATGGGTGCGGAAAATTGACCCTGGATCCTCTGGAAGAACAGGCAGTGCTCTTAACCATAGCTCCTTTTTTTTTTCCGAGACAGGGTTTCTCTGTAGCTTTGGTGCCTGTCCTGGAACTAGCTCTTGTAGACCAGGTTGGCCTCGAACTCACAGAGATCCGCCTGCCTCTGCCTCCCGAGTGCTGGGATTAGAGGTGTGAGCCACCACTGCCCAGCTGTACTGCAGCTCTTATCACCAGTGTAAATGTGTTTGGGGAGGGGAGGAATGAAAGGACAGAGGCAGGGAAGAGGGCCCCTTACAAGTGATTTGTCATAACATTGTTGTGGTTTGGGTGTCTGGCACACGTGCCTGACACTTCTCCCTCGGTCTGCTAACCTTGATCCAGTTGTGCTGTCTGGGGGTGGAGACTCAGGGCTGGGGGAGGTGATCAGGGTTAGATAATACCATTAGGGTCAGTCCCCAGATTGAATCCTGACCTTTTATGGAGAGGGCAGTCTTGCTAACCTGTAACTCACCATGCAGCCCAGACTGACCTCAAACACATGGTGACCCTCCTTGGTTCTCCCCGGAACTCTGGGATCACAGGAAAGAGCAACTATGTTCACATTGGATCTTGGAGGTTTGGAAAAGAGACCTGAGGACACGTGTGTGCCTCCTGCCTCTTGCCAGGTTATGCCTGAGCCAGGTCAGTGGCTGCCAGCAAGGTGGCTGGTCACCAGCAGATGCAGCCCCAGCCTTTGCCTGGACTCTGAACTGAGATAAACCTTTCTTTATAACCTACCCCACTTGTGGCATTGTGTTCTCACAATGGCACACCAGTTGTTACCATGACACCTGGTTGTTGATTTATTTTAAAATTATAACCCAAGATGTCATTCTTGTGGTTTTCTGAGGAACTCTGGCTGGGCAAAGTTACTCTAAAGGAATGGAAACTTTTACTATTACCTAACTACCTAAAAATATTGTCACCTAAATGTTTCCCAACAAAGCACTTAGGGAGTCATCTTCATAACTAGATAAGAGTGCTGGCTGATTACAACATAATTAGGTTTATGTAAATGATTACATCTGAAGTGCTAAGGAGCCCCGAGCCTTCCTAATTCTTCCTTAATTTTGCTTGTGGTTTTATTTGTCTTCTTAACAGATAAAGTAGCTATTCAGTTGCATAGGTGAGCAAGCAAGTTGTAGGAAATCTCGGGTCAGTCATTAACTAGCTGTGGGACCTGTGGCACATATGCCCCTTTCTCTTTCTGTCTCTTCTTCTTCGTCGTCTTCTTTGTCTTTTTCCTTCCTTCCTCCTTCCTTCCTTCCTTTCTTCCTTCCTTCCTTCCTTCCTTCCTTCCTTCCTTCCTTTCTTTGGCATATAAGTGTAGAGCTTTGGTGGCTTTGCTGAGCCCTTTGGTGGGACAAGATCATTATAAATTAGGAAAGGCTTTGGCAGGTCTCAGTGACTTAGCCCATCATATAAAGAGTGCCCATAAATGAGAGAACAACCTACAAGATTTTTTAAAAAATGGTAAAACAGAGAAGGAGGTCTGTCTGGATTACTTGAAAAAAAATGTGGCAGGGTTGGTGTTGAGCTGGAGTCCCTAAGAAGAAAATCGGTAGGAAGTCAAGTCATGGGCTAAGGGGCTTTGGGAAAGTGTTAAAGCCGGAGCAGCAGTTCGCGCAAGACAGTACAGGTGGTGACGATCAAGCCTGACCCGGGTGGGTAATTATCCCCCAGACTAAGGAGGGTACATTTCCCTCCAGAGAAAGGTTACACTGGGATGAGGACGGCCTACCCAGCCAGGAACTCTCCTAACAGCTGCCTGTGGTGACTGGAGAGGCAATAGCTGCTGCCACATCCACAGTGGCAATCCAGGGCAACTCTGTCCTAGGAAGCCAGCAGGTGCTGCTGGGAGAGCATGGCCTTGTCCTCCCTGTCCCTGGGTAGGTCTGAGCAAATTAAGTCAGGCACACTAAATACATCCAGCATAGAGACATGCAGGGAGGCTCCGTGGAAGAACTCCAGGATATGGAAATATAATGGTCAGAGTGAATGACTGAGGGTTACAGTGAGCTAATCAAGTTAGCACCTCTGTGTACCCAACCTCGATCTGTGGAGGAAGCAACCGATACAGATGGATGGACCCTTCCCATGCTCTTCTAGACCCCGTGTGTGTGTTTGACCTTGTTATCTTTGTAGTTGTGAACTGAAATCTCCTGACCCTCCTGAGCACAGATGACCACAGACTTTCAGGGTGGATCACTGGGGTTACCTTTGTTATGGAATGGCGGTTTGGGTTGCTGCCTTGCCCTCCCTGCCTGTCCTTTGGAAAAGGTTATGATATAAGTGACAAAATGCTGACTTCTGAGTGTTGTGCAGATTTGGAAAGCCATTGGAGACAGCCAGGTACAATGGTACTTCTGCCCACCTATAACCCTACTGGGGCTGGGTTAATTGAAACAAAATATAGGTTGTTAAAATAATAACTACAAAGTTTAAGTCCAAAAGGTACCCTACATGGATGGAAAAGGACACTCCAAAATGCAATAAGGTTTTTGAATGACAACCTCAATGGCTGGGATGTGCTACCTCCCTGTGAGTTGTTAGCCAGGGACGCCCATGAGGCCCCACAAACCATCAAGTCTATTGCTACTGCTGTTGGTTGTATTCCAGGACTAGATGGTAAGACCCTGTTGCTGAAGACACCACAGGAAATGCTTTGACTATAGGACGTGGAGAAATTCAGCTGGGTCTGAGCTGGAAACTCCCACCCACTGGCTGGCTTTCAAAAGTGACAGAAGGGCGGTGCAGGCTACTGGTGGAGGCCTGTTGCCAACATTCCTGCTTGGCTAAGGATCCTGTGTGTTAAAATACCATCATTCCAGGCAGGATGTTCCTTCCTGTGCCATCATGGCCGAACTATGGTGGGTAAAACCAACAGCCTTCCAATTGCGTTAGTTAGTTAGTTTGTTTTGTTTGTTTTTTGTTTTTCAAGACAGTGTTTCCCAGTATCTATGGAGCCTGTCCTGGAACTCTTTTTGCAGACTAGGCTGGCCTCGAAATTACGGAGATCCGCCAGCCTCTGCCTCTTGAGTGCTGGGATAAAGGTGTGCACCAGTACTGCCTGGCTTTCCAATTGCATTTAAGGCCCATTCCACAAGAGAGTTCACATCTGATACTGTAATTCAGGACAAAAACCCATGGCTGGGGAAGGAAGGTCATGAGACCCAATGGGGAAGCTACTTCTATGGTTTTTCTGGATGGATGTAATGTGCCTGTCATACTGCCTTCTAAACTTGTGCATTCACAGAGAGAGAGAGAGAGAGAGAGAGAGAGAGAGAGAGAGACAGAGACAGAGACAGAGACAGAGAAAGAGTGAGTTTGACACAACAGATCACAGTTGTTATCAGCCTCAACTCAAAACCACTGGTGAAGTTCCTGAGAACAAGTGGCTGTTACTGTGGCATGGTGGCCTTGGCATGGTGGCCTTGGCAGCCTTGGTGTGGCGGCCTTGGCGTGGTGGCCTTGGCAGCCTTGGTGTGGCAGCCTTGGCATGGTGGCCTTGGCATGGTGGCCTTGGCGGCCTTAGCATGGTGGCCTTGGTGTGGTGACCTTGGCATGGCGGCCTTGGCGTGGTGGCCTTGGCATGGTGACCTTGGTGTGGTGACCTTGGCATGGTGGCCTTGGCGTGGTGGCCTTGGCGTGGTGGCCTTGGCATGGTGACCTTGGTGTGGTGACCTTGGCATGGTGATCTTGGAATGGTGGCCTTGGTGTGGTGGCCTTGGCATGGTGGCCTTGGCATGGTGGCCTTGGCGTGGTGGCCTTGGTGTGGTGACCTATTTTGTAGGTGGACATCTGTAGTCACCCCTTCAAGGCTCAGGAATCATTTGGGAAGAGGAATCAGAAAGAATATAAGAGCTGGCTAAAGGGGTGGGGTGTTGTGCAACAGTTTCCTTGGAGATTGAAACATTCCTTCCTTAAGCCTGAAGGAAAGCAACTCAAGCAGGTCTGGAAGTCCCTGAAACTGACCAGACTCCCTAGGCTCCTCCCTGCACAGTAAGCAATCAAAGCTTAGAGTCAAAGACCACATAATCCAATAAAAAAAAAAATGGAGTACAGACCTAAACAGAGAACTCTCAACAGAGGAATCTAAAATGGCTGAAAGACACTTAAGGAAATGTTCAGCATCCTTAGTCATCAGAGAAATGCAAATCAAAACAACTCTGAGATTCCATCTTACACCTGTAAGAATGGCCAAGATCAAAAACACTGATGACAACTTATGCTGGAGAGGTTGTG
>PVIU01000990.1:0-36662 GCA_004026605.1 Ondatra zibethicus | reverse complement strand
ATTGTGAACTTTTAGGGAAGTAAAAAACAGCTGTGTGCTGTGGAATAATCCTTTTGTACACTGTGAAGATGTGTTGCTCTCATTGGCTAAATAAAGAGCTATCTGGCCAATAACTAGGCAGGAAGAGGTTAGGTGGGAGAGCCAGACTGAGAGAATCTTGGGAAGAGAAAGGGCAGAGTCACCTGGATGCAAAATGAATTTGCCGTACTGAAAAAAGGTACCTCCATGTGATAGAACATAGATAAGAAATGTGCGTGAATTTAAGATGTAAGTGCTAGTTAGTAACAAGCCTAAGCTATCAGCTGAGCATTTATAATTAATAATGTCTCTATGTGGTTATTTCAGAGCTGGCTGGCAGGACAGAAACTTCTGCCTACAGCTGTGGGCCAGCGAGATGGCTTAGTGGGTTAAGTGCTTGCCTTGTGGGTGGTCTGAATGAGAATGTCCCCTAAAGGCTCATATATTTGAATGTTTGGTACCCAGTTAGTGGAACTGTTTGGGAAGGATTAGGAGGCGTAGCCTTGGAGGAGGTGTGTGGCTGGGTGTGGGCGTTGAAATTTCAAAGGCCTATGCTATTTCTGCCTAGTGCCCGTGGATCAGATGTGTGTTTTCAGTTACCACTCCAGCACCGGGCCTGCCTGTCTGCGGCCATAATGGTCATGGACAGGAGACTTCAGTTCACTTACATAAATGAGGTCACACAGTCAGGAATGACCCTGAGATCACCTGACTCATACCTTCATCATGCCACACTTCCTCTGGGTGCTGCGGGCTGGTGTGAGGCGTCCAAGAAGGACTGAAAAAGCAGAGAGAAAGGATGGGGGAGTGTACCCCATGCCAGCTGTGTAGAGCTCTTTGGGTCCAAGTTGACAGATGGGAGGAGGCTAACTTGACCTACAGAGAATATCAGTGACCCAATAGCAGTCTAATAAAGTGAGAGTAATACCGGATAAAGGGAAGCACTCGTCAAAGCCTTGGAGGAACCAACTGAGAGTTGTGGCAGGAGCCTGGTGGGTTCCAGCCACCCTCCCCCTCCTTTCTGTTTATAAAGCCATTTTACATCATTAAAGCAGACTCTGACATAAGCGGTCCAGCACAAATGGTGTTTTGTTTCACTTGAAACAGGGTCTCTTGGGGCTGGAGAGATGGCTCAGAGGTTAAGAGCATTCCCTGCTCTTCCAAAGGTCCTGAGTTCAATTCCCAGTAACCACATGGTGGCTCACAACCATCTGTAATGGGGTCTGGTGCCCTCTTCTGGCTTGCAGGCATATACACAGACAGAATATTGTATACATAATAAATAAATAAATATTTTTTTTAAAAAAAAGAAGAAACAGGGTCTCTTTAGCCCAGACTGACCTCAGATTCATCAAAATCCTCCTGCCTGGGCCTTCTGAATGCTGGGATATCTACTGCCATGGCCACAACAAACATTTAAACAAGGCAGTGATCCCGTCAGGGCAGTGGATATGGAAGGCAGGCCAGGGAAGGCTCCTGCCTGGCAGACTGAGACAAGATGCATTCCTCTAGGACAAAAGGGCTGACGTCATCTACCATCCTTCACCCATCCTGGTGTAGGGACACCTGTTGGCACCAGAGAACATCCCCTGGCCTCTCAGATGCACCTTCTTCACCCGCGATACTGCACAATCACGTCCCGCCCCTGCTAAAGCATCAGGCTGCGTTGTGCTGCCCCATGATGTCTGGACTGCCACAGAGGGTGAGCGTTTGGAGGAGGAGCCTTACTGTTTTCCTGCCATACTGATCTGAGATGTTTCCCCAGAGCGTGGAACTGGACATCATGCCGATGAACACCACCTGCGAGCAGACAAACAGTTTCTATTAGCAGCATGGAGTGAAAGGGAACAGCAACTAGACATTCTCTCTCTCTCTCTCTCTCTCTCTCTCTCTCTCATACACACACACACACACACAGAGCACCACAGAGTAGATAAACCTGTTGCTGAGACAGCTCCTTTCTCATTTTGAGACAGGGTCTGTCTGTGTAGTTCAGGCTGCCTTCAAATTCTCAATCCTCTTGCCTCAGCCTCCTGAGAGCTAGATTACAGGTGGGTACCACCACCCTTAGGCAGGTCTCCCAACAATCACATTCCACCCCTGCTAAAGCCTTAACCACAAAAATGTACCTGACCCCCACTGGGCTGTGACCTCACTGCTCAGATCAGTCATGTTCTGCCTTAGATAGCACCCCCAAACAATTAGATAAAATCACCATAAGGATCAAACTCATAATGATCAAACCTGGGGTCCATCGCTAATTAGCCACAGCTTGGCCACAGCTGAGCTATGTGACCTGGAGTGAGCAGCTTAATCTATCTGCCTCTCTTCCCTTCCAGCACGACGGAAGATGCGCTGTGGTCATTAGTGTGCACTGCCAACTTGACAGGGTCTAGTGTCACCTAGGAGTCAAGCCCGTGTGTGTGACTAAGAAGGGGGTTCTTGATGGGGCAGATGGAGGTGGGAAGAGCCATTCTAATCACAGATGGCACCATCCCATGAGCCAGACTGAGTAAAAAGGAGAGAGACATGGGTACCAGGAATCATCTGTTTCCTGACTGGGGATGCCATGGGACCAGCTGCCCCACACTCCTCCTTCATGCCTTGCCCACCAGACATACTGTATCTCCTCAGACCACCTGCCAAGTCAACAGGCTCCCTTAAGTTGCTCCTTGTCAGGGTTACAGTCAGCAATGAGACTAGTAGCAAACACAGGTGTACACTGTATCCAACATGGCTCCCACCGTTTGGACATAAAGCTCTCAGGGAGCCATTGTGATCATGGTTGTTGTTCTCTCTCCTGGCCTTTATCCCCTCCTCTGAATTCCCAGAGCAAAAATGGAGGATTCAGCCTCACTCACCTCCAGAGCTTCTCTCCAGAGAGCACACTTACTGAAGTCTACTGCCTGTCAACGGCAGTGTTTCTAACCCTCATGTTACCCTCCTGGAAAGAAGGGTGGCATTTCCTGTCTGTAGCAGGGAGGTGAGGCTCCTATGGTATACATGCACACTGTGGTGGGTTCCAGACTGTCTGAGGTCCCCAAGGAGCTAAAACTCTGGGGGTGGGGGTAAGAGCTGGTTGCTCATTTTCTGGGACCGGTCACAGGGACAGGGTGGGAGGAACTAAGAGGAGCTGGCATCAGCATTTCCATCCAGGGCTAGTTCTGGTAATTTTATGTCAACTTGACATAAGCTACAGTCATTCCAGAAGAGGGAACCACAGTTGAGGAAATTCCTCCACCAGCTGGCCTGTGGGCAAGCCTGTGGTATATTCCCTTGATTGATGTTTAAGGTCCTGGTTCACTGTGGATGATCACTGCCAGGTGATCCAGGTGCTATAAAAGGTAAACCTGGCAGTGAGATGGCTGCCTGAGATGATCAAGCCTCACAGGATACTCCAGTCAGGACTTGATCATAACTCTAAATTTTCGTTGGGTCTGCATAAGATTATCAGCGCCCCCAACCAGCCGGAAGTAGCCTGGAATACTACGCCCACATTCCCAAAAAATGGACTATGGATATTTTTCTTTGTTTAAAAAAAAAAGAGGGGGAAGTGGTGTGGAAGAATTGTCTGTATTCTGTCAATCATGATTTAAATAAACGCTGATTGGCCATTAGCCAGGATGTATTGGTGAGACAACCAGACAGGAAGTAGAGGCAGAGCAAGGAGAATAGGAGAATTCTGGGAAGCAGGAAGCTCTCTGAGCATTCCTGTCTGGACCATCAAAGAAGCAGGATGTGACCTGCCCCCCTGAGAAAGGTACTGAGCCATGTGGCTAACATAGATAAGAATAATGGGTTAATATAAGCTACAAGAGCTAATAAGAAGCCTGAGCTAATAGGCCAATCAGTTTGTAACTTATGGAGACTCTCTGTGTGATTTTCTCTGGGACTAAACGGCTGGGGGACCAGACAGGACAGAAACCCCAACAAGCCGGCCCCTCATGCTACACCTGCCTCCAGGTTCCACCTTGAGTCCCTGCACTGGCTTCCCCCAGCAATGCACTCTGCAGTAGGGCTCTACGCTGAGCGAACCCTTTCCTCTCTAGGTCTTGGTGTTCATCCCAGAGAGAGAAAGCAAAGCAGGACAGCTTGGCTCTTCTCTGCAGAGCCCTAGCAGCAGGAGACGACAGCGTCCCACAGGACACCAGGGGACTCTGTGAACTGCTGGGCTGCCTACCGAAGTCAGCAGGGCCACCTGCCAGCTGGGGAGTCGCCACTCACAGTGCAGCTGAGGCGCCAGGATGCTCAGGATCATCATCTCCATGGCGTCGGCCATCTGTGGGAAGAAGGGAAACCGTGAGGCCGAAGTGCAAGCTGCCCTGCTGGCATCTGGCCGGACATCCACGGGAAAGCCTCTGGGACCGAACAGATGAGCTGCTACACAGGGACTCAGGTGACACCTGACGTGCTTGTTGTGTTTCCTCAAAGTGTCTGCTTCCTTTAAAATTTTATTTTTAAGCCTAGTATTTATTTCTTTCATTTGAATGGGTGTTTTGCCTTCACATAGGTCTGTGCATTGTGTACACGCAGTGCCCTTGAAGGCCAGAAGAGGGCGTTGGATCCCCTGGCGTTATAGGCAATTGTGACCCACCATGTGGGCACTGGGAATTGTGGAAATTTAATATGGGTCCTCCAGATGAGCAACCAGTGCTTTTAACCACTGAGCCATTTCTCCAGTCATTTTTTAAATTTACATTTACTTGTGTGTCTCTGTGTGTGTGTGTGTGTGTGTGTGTGTGTGTGTGTGTGTGTGTGTGTGTGTGTGTACCACCTCACTGGCCCCTGTATGTGGTTTTTGTTTGTTTGTGAGACAGGTCTCATTACATAGTCCAGACTGGCCCAAACCAACAACCTTCCTGCCTTCATCTCCTGCACACTGGGATTACTTACACTAACAACATGGACAGCATCATTTCCCCACAGTTTTAAAAACACAGGTTCTTGTCAACAAGACAGCTAGCACGAATAATAAAAACCCAGAGACAGATATTGGGGTTCAACCTGAAGATCAGAAAAGCAAAGCATCCAGGCACTGACTCTTACCTCCACCTCAGACCGAAAACGGACGAGATCCTGTTTCCATGAGTCCTGAAGACTCCACACCCCACACTCCACTCAGTTCTTGGCTCCTCCCCCTTATATTCCTCTCTTCACCCAGCTTATCACTCCGGTCTCCACCTCCCTAGCGCTGGGATTAAAGGCGTGGGATCCCAAGTGCTGGGATCACCTTTGTGTGAGTTCTGTCTTTTAGACAAATTTCAATCTCGTGTAGCCCAGGGCGGTCTTGAACTAACAGAGATGCATCTGCCTCTGTCTCCCAAGTCCTGGGACTGAAGGTGTGTGCCACCACTGCTTGGCTGTATGGCTGCTTTACTCTCTGCTCTTCAGGCAAAGCTTTATTTATTGAAACATAGATAATAAACCACTATGGACAGCTTGATAATAAAAACACCGGCTGCCAAGCCTGAGGCCGTGAATTTGATCCCCAGGATCCACATGGTGAAAGGAACAAACCAACTCCTGTCCCTGCCAGTTGTCCTCTGACCACCACATACATGTTCACCATGGCACACACACACACACACACACACATACACACACACATACACACGTAATAAGAAACACAGGTGCTCCCCAGATGAAGCAAGAAAGTGACACGTGCCTAAAAGCTGAGCACACATTTTCACAGAGACAGAAAGATAGTGTGGTCTTTTTTCCTTCGGTGCAGTTACTTCTTTGTCTTTCATTGGTAGGTCATGTGTTTGTGAAGAATTCTCTGCGTATTTAATGAACACAGTGTTTGAACATATTAGCATATATTAAGAAGCCCCAGTTACTAAATATCTTGATACTACTTTATGACTAGACAGAATATTGGAAAATTAAAAACAGACCCACACACAAGTCATGGGAGGGAGTGTGGGACACAGTAAGGGCAGACCCACACACAGGACATGGGAGTGTGGGACACAGTAAGGGCAGACCCACACAGGCCACAGGAGTGTGAGACACAGTAGAGTTTGTCTCTAATTACTGAGAGAAATGGCAGTGGGGAAACTGGAGGTCCGTTTGAAATGTATGTGCTTAGGTCGCATATCACATCGTGCTCAGAGAAGCATTGCAGCTAGATTAAAGATTCGGTGTTGTAGCTCTATAAGGGTCCCTTAGCTAGTGTTTGTGGACACCTTGAATCCAAAGGCACTCTTTGCTTTATTTTACATTTTGCAGTGCTGGGGATAGAACCCAGCACCTAGCACACAGCTGGGCAAACATGCTGAACTATACTCCCAGCCCAGATGGCAACTTCCTATGAAATCTGTTTTCCTGGGCAGGGATATGACCCAACACCATCACCTCACAGTAGCCCTGAGTCCCCAAGGGCAGAGATTCACTTCTGTAGCTGGATGCTTCCTGAGGGTGATGGCCAACCATGTCCACCTTCCTCCCAGCATGCACCTGGGCCACCACTCTATATGAACTTTGCTGATTGGCATTCAGGCAGAAGCTCTGTGTGGGGTGAGCTGTGCTATTCCTGTTGCCATGGTACCCAGCTGAGCTTCAGGGGGATCCATGGGGTGTCCATAAGATGCTATGCCCAGATACTTACCCAAGCCAAGCCAGTGAGAACAGAGAGCTTCCACTGAAATCTTCCAAACCCAATGGCTTCCACCGCATCTTCCACCATGAAAGTGTCTAGGAAGGCAAAAGGGGAGAAGAGAAGGGATCAATACCTCTTGAATGGTGGCCCCCAGGCAGGCAAATTAAATCATAGCATGTGCTGCTATAAGAACTAACATCGCTGGGCAATGGTGGCGCACACCTTAAATCCCAGCACTCGGGAGCCAGAGGCAGGCGGATCTTTGTGAGTTCGGGGCCAGCCTGGTCTATAAGAGCTAGTTCCAGGACAGGTTCTAAAGCTACAGAGAAACCCTGTCTTGAAAAACCAAAAAAAAAAAAAAAAGAAAGAAAGAACAGGGGCTGGGGAGATGGCTCAGTGGTTAAGAGCACTGGCTGCTCTTCCAGAGGTCCTGAGTTCGATTCCCAGCAACCACATGGTGGCTCACAACCATCTGTAATGAGATCTAGCGCCCTCTTCTGGCGTGCGGGCATACATAGAGGCAGAATGTTGTATACATAATAAATAAATAAATCTTGACAAAAAAAAAGTTACACAGAGAGTTAACATATGCCCAAACAACCCTACTCTTAGATACATAGCCAAAAGAATCAAAAATTTTTAAAAAAAGAACAAACATCATAGCTATTACCCTTATCATCGTCACCCTCATCACCACCACCAATCATGACCATCACCATCATCATCGCCACCACCAATCATGACTGTCATCACCATCATTATCACCAATCATTACCATCATCATCACCACCACCAATCATGACTGTCACCATCACCACCATCAATCATGACTGTCACCATCATCACCACCAATCATGACTGTCACCATTACCACCATCAATCATGACTGTCACCATCATCACCACCAATCATGACCATCACCATCACCACCACCACCAATCATGACTGTCACTACCACCACTACTGTGGTGGTTTGAAAGAAAATGTCCCCCACAGACCCATAGGGAGTGACACTGTTGGAGGAAGTGTATTGCTGTGGGGACAGCCTTTGAGGTCTCATATGCTCAGGCTAACCCAATGTGGCACACAGTCTCCTCCTGCTGCCTGTGGATCAAGATGGAGAACTCTCAGCTCCTTCTCCAGCACCATGTCTGTCTGCATGCCCCCATGCCCTCCATGATGAACTGTAAGCCACCCCAATTCAATGTTTGTTGTGAGAATTTAGCAGAGTCGCTGTATCTGGGGTAGACACTAGAATGAGTCGTTGTTTTCTAGAAGGACTTTGACCTTGACGAATCATTGTGGAAAACGATTGTTTTCTGTGATTTTGGAGAATTGTTTTTCTGAAGGGACGTTACAGTCTTCACATGACTTTGGTCACAAGATGCCTCTGGCATACCTGAGGCTCTGAGATTATCGTGTATTGCAAATAATACACAATAAAGAACTAAAGTCATGAGGGCTTGTGATGCTTCCCTTTAGAGAGGACCATGGCTTGGGGAATAATTTACCTAAAAAACAGCTTCGAGTAACAATCAATAAATGTGCCTTTGTACGGCTGTTCGGGATTCAGACAGAGACTACACAGGCCTTAAAATTTCATCTCGGAGTGACCCCTTTCTTCACTCGACCCACGCAACACACAACACTCCACAGTGTTTCCCTTGACAAGAGCTGCGATGGTCATGGTGTCTCTTCAGAGCAATAGAAACCCTGACTGAGACAAGCACCACCATCACCATCATTGCTCCATCACCACAATGGCCATCATCATGGTTATCACCATCACTACCACCATCTTTTTTTTTTGAGACAGTGTTTCTCTGTGTAGCATCTGTAGCTGTCCTGGAACTCACTCTGTAGACCAGACTGGCTTCAAACGCACAGAGATCTGCCTGCCTCTGCCTCCCAAGTGCTGAGAGTAAAGTCATGCGCCACCACTGCCCAGCTCATTACCACCATCTTTACTGCCACCATCACCATTACCACCACCACCACCATCACCATAGTCACCATATCATAATTATCATTGTTGTCATCACTACAACCATTTTCAACATCATAACCATCACCACCATCCTCAGCACTGTCAGCGGCAGCAGTCTTCTCAGTCAAGTGCGCAACAATGCAACTATCAGGGATTGTGATGTAACCATGCCCTCCTGAAGTAGGCCTTGGAGTCCAGCCTACTCTTCCAGTGTCACTCTTCGGGGCTCTGTATCTTCCCAACTGCCCCTTCACAAGAACTTCGTAAGACCACCACCACGGCAGGCAAATAGAGTGCCAGGCTAATGCCTGAATCTCCGAGCTTTCTTACCATCAGTGGGATTGGCAAACTCCTTGGGCACAGCAGCCCCATCATCCAGCTCAACTGCTTCTAGGCCCACTCGGACCCCCTCAATCTGAACATCATGCTCTCCCGAAGCCACATCGTCCTCTGACCTTGCGCTCTCTCCTGTGCGGCGGAATTTCACCACCCTAGAGAAGAAGGCAAATGTGATCGAGATGGCTGGAACTCCCTCGGGACAGCCTCGCTGCCCAGCTGCCCAGCTTTCCCACCCACAACAGGTAAAGCGCATTTGCTCACCAACTGGAGGGCTGGGTGGGCGGGAAACGGGGATAGTGGTAACGTTAGGAGTTATTGATCTCTTGATAGTATTGGCAGCTGGTGTTCCCATGTTCATGACTGTGGCTTTGTCCTGGGCCTGAGTTCTGTTTTGACATAGCTTCACACAATGCCTAAGAGTTCTCAGAAAGCATGGTTGGCCGTTTCCTAGCTGTGGAATGTCATAGTATGTGTTTACACAGACAGCAATGAAGTGACCAAGCCTCCTGAGTTCAATGTCACATGGCCAAGAGCATCACAAGTGTTGTGTGTGTGCAGTGTAGGGCTACTTGTTTGGGTAGACACATCTGTCTGTAACAGGTCGCGACTGGTCTCACACATGAGGCTCATGAAGAAAAGTTGCTCTGTTCTATGCTGCTTTGACTTACAGCAGGGTTTCCTCATGTCATGCTGACCCCAACTGTAACATTACTTTTGTTGCTACTTCATAAAATCTTACTACTGTTATGAATCATAATGTAAATATCTGATGTGCAGGATATCTGATATCACAGGTTGAGAACTGCTGATTTAAAGGGACCACCCAAAACTTTAAATTGGGGAACATTCCACATTAATAGCCATATTACATTCCCAGGTCTCTTGACCCTGACAGGAATGTAACTCCATCCTGACCTCAGTCTCCTTTTCCCTAAATGGCCTCCAGCCCTGAGGGCTGTGACCTCACCTCCACGCTCCTCTGCTTCTCCCCACTCCCCACTTTGCCCATTTGTCTGGCCCTGAAGATATTTGAATTTGAGTCTCCACAGACCTGCACACTATGCCATTCGCTCCTCAAACTACATATTCTTCGCTCACCCCTCCCTCTTTCCTTCCTTCCTCCACTCTTTTTTTAAAAAATAAAGACAGGGTCTCCCTATAGCCCAGGCTGGCCTTGAACTCCAGATGCCCCCGCCTCAGCCTCCAGGTTCTTTATAGGTGCGCAACACTATTCCTGATCCAAACATAGCCATTTCTCGTCTCTCTGGGGGAGACATGGCGTCTCTGAGAGACTTTGAGAGACTCAGGACAGAGTGAACAGTTTCCTTGTAACCTTTTCCTTCCCAAGCACAAGACCCCTGCTGTCAGTCACCCAGGTCTGAAGTCACTGACAGTCAAATATGCTCCCCAGCTCCAGGAAAGGGAGCTGTCCAGTATGGAAGGCTCATTTCCATGTGACTGAAAATCACAAGCAGTAGAGGGGTCATGTGAGCAACTGAGCAAAATGAACCCTTGGTTTAAAGAGGCAGAAGGGGTGGGCAAGCTCAGTACCAACCGCTGCTATCATCATTATTATTACTATTGAGATGGAATTACATAGCCCAGGCTAGCCTGAATTCATTATACAGCTGAGGGTGACTTTGAACTTCAGATCTCCCAACCTTTACCTCCTGAACTATGGGATGATTGACATGCTCAATCTATGCTGAGACTCAAACCCAGGGTCTCACACATGCTAGGCCAGCACACTCCCAACTGACCCTCCTGCTATGTGTGACTCTTGAATTATTCCATGGACCCATGGAGACTCACCGTGCTCTGGCATAGAATGTGTTTGTTTCAGAAGCATAGGGAAGCTGCCCTGCTTGGGAAGCTTCTAGAAAATACACATGCCCGGTCATAGGGATGTAAGAACAGGCAGGATCTTCATCTTTAGCAACATTGTGCCTGGAAAGGGACCAGGTGCAAGGTGTGGTGGCTGAGTGTGACGCCTGTGACTGACATTTCTGTCTCCAGCATCCTGTGGAATGGTATGGGGCCAATGCAGCATTCCGTGGAATGGTATGGGGCCAATGCAGTGTTCCGTGGAGTAGTATGGGGCCAATGCAGTGTTCCGTGGAATGGTATGGGGCCAATGCAGTGTTCTGTGGAGTAGTATAGGGCCAATGCAGCATTCCGTGGAATAGTATGTGGCCAATGCAGCATTCCATGGAATGGTATGGGGCCAATGCAGTGTTCCGTGGAGTAGTATGGGGCCAATGCAGCGTTCCGTGGAATGGTATGGGGCCAATGCAGCATTCTGTGGAATGGTATGGGGCCAATGCAGCGTTCCGTGGAATAGTATGGGGCCAACGTGCTTTGTGTGCCTCACCTGGCACTTTCTGCATGCTTAGTCTGCACAGCGTCTCTGTGAGACTGCTGTTATTGCATGTTAGTCTGCACAGCGTCTCTGTGAGGCTGCTGTTATTGCATGTTAGTCTGCATGGCGTCTCTGTGAGGCTGCTGTTGTGTCCATTTTGTAGACAAGAAAAACTGTGACCCTGACATCATGTGACATGCCCAAGTCCATGTCACAACTCTAAAGGCATGGAACAAGGGTTCTATCCCAGCTCTGCCTGGTCCCACGTATCCTGCTCCTGGCACAGTAGAAGTGTCTCTCCAGATCTGCCATGGCTCCCTTGCACTCCAAACCTTTGTGGGAAATGCTTTAGGTAGAGCTATTTTAAGTGTATAAAGTTGTACAGAAATCTCTCTTTTCCCCTCAACACTTCCCTCTGGCTGAGCCACAAGACACCACCACCCCTGGGGTGCCATTCAGTTGATGCCACAGATTTGTCCCCACACAAGGGGCTCTTCCTCAGTCATACATGCCTTCTTATTCAGTTTAACCCTCGAAACACCCTGAGAAGGAGCCTGACATCATCCCCTCTGGAGGCTGTTTACATATTTACACACAGGGTAGGATGACTGTATTGTTTTCCAGAAGCACAGCCTAAAATGGCATCTTCATTTCTTGTTCCTCCTTCTTCCTCTGTTTTGTTTTTGATGATGTAAAATGCCCATAGCATAACCGTGGGCACCCTAACAATTTTAAGTGTCCTGTTCAGCAGGTTAAAGAAGGCTTGCAGCCATCACCACCCACCTCCCATTTCTGGACCTGTCCCATCTTTACATCTCAAACGCTGTCCCCTTAAGCCCCAACTCCCCATTTCTTCCTGCACCCAGCACCCAGAAGTCATAGATCTCTGTGAACTCAGCTGCCATGAGAGCTCATGTAGGTGAACCAGCATTTTATTCCTGTTCCCTTTCAGTCCTAAGGTTGGATCTAGAGCCTGTGTCTCAGAAGCAAGCACTGTGCCGCCAAGATGCGCCCGTCACCCTCTTTTCACTTTTAGAATGGTTTCACTAAGATACCAGGCTAGCCTTAAACTCACTCTGTAGCCAAGGCTAGCTAGCCTTGAACTTGTGATCCTTCTGCCTCAGCCTTCTAGATGGCTAAGGTTACTGGCCTGAATCATTACCAAGCCTGGCTCCCCACTCCTGTGTAAAGGCCGAGTGATATTCCTTGTATGGACATACCACAGTGTGTCCGTTCACCACTCGGCAGGGACTTAGGTTCTCCCATCTTTTGTTCATTGTGAAGGATGCTGCGACAAACAGGACTACAGATTTCGGTTTGAGTCCTTGATTTTACTCCTTTGAGGTGTAAGCTGATCAATATTTAAAATTCCAAGGGACTGCCAGGGTGTCTCACACACCACTTAACATTCCCACAGATTCCTGCTTCCACTTGTACTTGCCACTCGTTGCTCACTTCTGTTTGTCTGAACCTGGCGACGGCACTGCGGCAGCTAGCTCGCTGGGGCTTTCCTTTGCAGCTTTCTTTTAAAATTTATTTTCAAAATTTAAAATTGTGTAAGTGTGTATGTGCATACCCCACACCACATGCCTGCAAGTCAGAAGACAAACACCAGGGGTCCGTTCTCTCCTTCTACCATGTAGGACACATGCGCCAAACTCAGGCTGTCAGGACAGTAGCAGGAGCCTTTTGTGCCTAAGCCATCCCGCCAGCCCTTCATTAGCATCTTTCTGACACTGAGCTTGAACGGGTTGTTGGGAACCAGATTTGGAAGCAATGTCTATTCAAGTGCTTTAAACTAAATATCTGTTTGTTTGTTTTTTAATTTTCCGCCCTCAAACTCACTATCCTCCTGCCTTAGCCTCTGAAGTGCCGGATTCAAAGCCCATGTCATGTTGGCACACCTCCTCACTTGTTCTTGCTCATCTGGGCAGCAGATTCTTACCAATTATCTAATTTGCAAATATTTTCCTGAGTCCATGCCCGGGCTCTTCTGTCTGAATGTATCGTAAGACACAAGGAGAGTTTCTACATTGAGAAAGTCAAACATCTGGGTTTGCTTTTATTGCCTGTGCCTGTGTCATGTCCAGAACAGTCACCACGGTACACAAGGTCATAAAGTATTCTGTTTACTTGTAATCATTTATGTGTGTGTGGGAGCACACGCGCGCATACACATGCACATGTATGCATATCACAGCATTCCTGCAGAGGGCAGAAGACAATTTGCAGGAGTCTCTTCTCTCTTTCCACTCTGTCGGTCCCTAAGTTTGAACTCAGGTCCTCAGGCTTGACAGCAAGTACCTTTACCCCCTGAATCACCTTGCCCATCCCTCTTCTAAAGGTTATGGGTTTTGTCTTTGATGCACTTGGAGCTGAGTTTTTTAGATGGTGTAAGTTTAGGGCTGACTTTATTCTGCTCTCCTTTCTCTGTTAGGCAGTTGTATGCCCTTGCTGAAATCGGGGCTTGTCCTGGCTTTGTATCCATTGAGCTATCTGTTGAGGCAAGTGACACACAGGTTTGACCTGCATAGCTTTGTAGCAAGTATTTTTTTCAAATTATTTTAAAAATTAATTTTGAGCCAGGTAGTGGTGGCGCATGCGCGTGTCTTTAATCCTAGCACTTGGGAGGCAGATCTCTGTGAGTTTGAGGCTAGCCTGGTCTACAGACTGAGTTCCAGGCAAGCCAGGGATACACAGAGAAACCTTGTCTTGAAAACTGCCAAACAAATAAACAACAAAAGAAATTTTGACGTCAGGATCCACAAGACATCCGTGGCTTTTACTTTCTAGTGTCCTCTGAGTGTCCGTGTAACTTCTAAGATGGGTTTTCCTGTTCCTGAGAAGAATGCAAAGTGAGTTTCTGGGCCAGTGATTTCCTGATAAAGTGCTCTTTGGAAAATGCCCACTACAAACTGGGGAGCTGGGAGACAGCAAGAGAAGCAAGACGAAGACTCCACCACATCCCTAGGGAGCGTGCAGCATGGACCATCCCCATTCAGAGCTGTGGGGACCTATGTACAGGCCAGTCTTTGGCTACACCACCTCTGGTTCAAAGGGTGTGACCTCCATGGCCACAAGGGTGGTGCTCTATGGGAGCGACCCTCTGAGAAGCCAACCCTGGAAACAGCTCTGGGCAGGTGTCTGCCCAGGGAAGGGATCTGTGTCCCCTGCAAATGATCTGTCAATGGTGCACCTGAGTCAGCACACAGCTGGTGCTCAATTAAAGCTTGCCGAAGCCAGGAGCTGTGTTAAGCCCTCGCTGGTATGTGTACATGTTCATGTGTACATGCACACATGCTTGTACATACATATTGAGGCCAGATATCAAATCAGATGTCTTCCTGCATTGTTTTTCACATTATTGTTTTTAACGGGTTTTTTTTGAGATTTTATTTATTTTTACTTTATATAGGTGGGTGTTTTGCCTGCATGTGTGTATCACATGAATGCAATACCTGTGGAGGCCAGAAGAGGGCATCAGATCCCCTGGTAGTGGAGTTAGAGTTGACTGTGAAAAGCCATGTGGGTACTAGGGACTGAACCCAGGTCTTCTGGAAGAGCAGCCAGTGCTCTGAGCCACTGAGGCCTCTCTCCAGCCTCTCCACCTTCTTTCTGAGCAACAATCTCACTCAATCTGCAGCTCGTGGCTGACCAGCGCTTCACCTCTCTGCCTGTCTCTACCTCCCAGCACCAGCATCACAGGTTCACAGCCCGTGGGTACTGGGGACCAAACATGGGTCCTGATGCTTGCACAGCAAGGACTTTACACACTGGGCCATTCTCCCAGCTCTGACAACCCTTAGCTTTCAGAAAAGTCATCCCATTTCCCTGGCAACCAACCTAAGAACTAGGCTCTAGTTCACACTGAAGGAGGTACTCAAGGATGCAGGGATTGCCCTGAGTCACACAGCTTGAAGGAGCTGAACCTCCAGCCTGGCTTTCTTTACAATCGCAGCCCTGAGCGATAATCACCTGGCTCAGAGTCACCCTGAGCGTCTGCAGGTGTGGAAATGGATGAGCGGCCAGAGCTAAGCAGGTTAGAGAGGGCCAGCTATCCAGACACAGAGAATGGTGTGTTCTAGAGCCGCAATCCAAGTACACAGCTCAGGTCCAGCCTGCTGGCCTCTGCAGACTGTCACCATGATACAGGAATCGCCAGAACCCTCAACCTGCTTACAACACAGATAGCTGGGCCCCATGGTCTGCCCGGGGTGGGGGCGAGATTTCATTTTGAAGTTCCTGGGAGCTGCTTGGAATCAGACAAGAGTGTCCATCACTCCTGGGAACCCTCACCATGAAGCAGGGCTAAGGGACCTCCGTGTTCCCTGTGGGCTGGGCAGGTTGTCTGCAGCTCATCCTCCACCCAGGACTCCGACCAGTGTCCCATCAGTCTGGAGTGTCCCAGCTGGGTGGCAGGTGTCCTCTATGAGGAAAGGAGAGGCGATAAACTGCCTTTGAGAGTGAGAAGCAACTATCCAGAACCAGATCTTGCTAAGAGCATGTGTTTGTGGGACAACACTGGGGGCTGCTGATGGAGACCACAAGAGGCCTTCAAGCTGAGGACCAGGCTGAGAACTGACTTTCATGCACCCCATTTTTCAGCACCAGTGGGCTAAATATTCCTATGATGGATGGATGGAAGTTCAAACCACCATTGGATTAATAGTAGGATCTGAAAAGTCCTGAGTGTTTAAAGTGAGTGTGCCCTGGACAGGTGGCCCAAGCAGGCTTCACTGTGGCCCATCTGTGAACTAACAAGGTCCCCCAGTCACCAGCACAGGCTATAGAACACACAATGAGTTAAAGCCAATCACAAGAGGCCTTGTAAGTCTGGTGCATATATAGTGTGGTCAGAGCTAGGGTATCTGGAGAGACAGAAGGGCAAGGTGCTGGTTGCCAGGAGCCAGGCAGTTGCCAAGCAACAGGGAGTGACTTCTAAGTGGGGACCAGGCTTCCCTCTGGGGTGAGAGCGATAACACCATGTGAATACCTTAAATGCCACTGAGTTTACATTTAAAAACAGTTAAAACAATAAGCCTTGTGTGACGTTTTTCTACCTGAAACAAATGAACACAGTCCACTCAGACTCTCAACTCTTACGCTGTATGCGTGCCCCTGGCACGGGTGCCCCTGGAGTGCATTTGTTTATTCGACAAACACTTGCCGACTGCACCAGGCTAAAGGGTATGTCTGGCATTATAAAACTGAATGAGAAATGGGCAGACCTGTCCAGTCATAGCCACCCTGCCCTGGGAGGGGACCCACACCACAAAGCCAGATAGTTGGCCTCGTGCAGGCATGTACCTGAGGTCCCAGATACTCAGGAGGGCAAGCAGGGCAACCTGAGCAAAACAGTGAGACCTCATTTCAAAAACCAAAACCAAATCCACCTTACCGTGTGTGTGTGTGTGTGTGTGTGTGTGTGTGTGTGTGTGTGTGTGTGTGTGTGTACGCGCATGCATGCATTTTGTTCCCTATAGTTTTCACAAAAAATGAAAATGTAATTACTGGAGGAGGGTCTGGTTTCATTTCTGTTGCTGTGATAAAATGTCCTGTCAAAGAGCAGCCCTGAGGGGCTGGAGAGATGGCTCAGAGGTTAAGAGCACGGCCTGCTCTTCCCGAGGTCATGAGTTCAATTCCCAGCAACCACAAGGTGGCTCACAACCATCTATAATGAGATCTGATGCCCTCTTCTGGTCTGGTGGCATACATGCAGACAGAACACTGTATACATAATAAATAAATAAATCTAAAAAAAAAAAAAAGAGCAGCCCTGAGAAAAAGGGGTTTATTTCGGCTCACAGTTCCAGGTTCCAGCCCAGGATTTGGGGGAAGTCCAGGCAGGAACCTCAGACAGCTTGTGCACACCATACCCACCATCAGGAGCATGCTCCATTGCTCCTCCCCTACACAGTTCAGGACCCCACCTCCTGCCTAGGGAATGGTGCCACCCACAGTGGGTTGGGTCTTCCTACAGGCATTAACAATCCCCCACAAACATGCCCACAGGCTAACCCAGTGTTGAGAGTCTCTCATTGGGACCCTTCCCAAGTGACTCTAGGTCCTGTCAGGTTGACAATTACAGCTGACTGCCACAGGGAGGAAAGGGGACTTTACCAAAATAGCCAGAGACATTTGTTTTATCTAAGTTTGCTACTTAAGGAAGGGAAGAGCTTGAGACAGCTGCTCAGTGAGATCTGCCATGTCAGAGACCCTAAGCAAGGGCCTGCGACTCCAGAGTGTGCTTATCAGAGTCTTTCTGTTCATCCAAGCCTCTGATCCTAATTCCTTGAGACCAGGCTGACAACTGAAGCTTGAAATGATCTGTGGTCATCACAGGGTAGCATTTAGGGTCCTGCAGACAGAGGGGTTACCTCAGAAGAGAGCCCACAGTGCCACTTCAGACTGTCTTGGCTTTGACTCTCCTTACCCACGCTGTTCAGGCGCTGTGTGACCCTGGGAAGGTCACTTCACCACCCTGAGTCAGTTTCATGGATTTTAAGTAGAGGTGGTAGTTGTTGTCTCACAGAGTTGCCATGGGAACTGAAGGTATCACCGTGGAGACAGTATCTTGAAAAGACTGCTGATTTCATTATGTGTTGATCCAGGGCTGGTGGTCTGCTCAATGCTGACTACGGAGTGGGACAAAGGTCATATGGTTCTCAGCATTGTCGTGGTGAGGTCACGAAGCACCTTCTCTCACAAGAGGACTATGTTCTCACAGCATCGCCAGACACAGGGACACCTCAGAGGTGGCTGTCTGTGAAGTGTTTGCCTTACAAGTAGGAGGGGGGGCCACATTTGAGCTCCTAAACCCAGTTTTTAAAAAGCTAAGTGTGGGGCACATGTTGGTAATTCCACCTCTGAGGAGCCAGAGCCAGGTGGGTCCCTGGGGCTCACCTGACTACTCTGGCAAGTTCCTGGTCAGTGAGAGACCCTGTCTCAAAGGAAAGGAAAATGGCACCTGAGGAGCAACAGCCATGTTGTCTCAGGATCCCACACGCAGGTACAGACACGCGTGCACCACAGGCTGTGTTGTAATTTGGGTATGGACAGGTTAAGAGACCCTTTGAAAGGATGTGTTCTGCTTACAACAGTGGGGATGCCCAGCAGGTGGGGGTAGGGGGATGTGCTCCATAGATTGAGAACCAGAGAAGGGAGGAGACTGGGGACAAGACCCCAGGACCCAATGCCAGCTGAGTTTTTGCTGTTTTGAGGATGAGTCTGCTCTAGAAAGGGTGACACGGTGGCTTCAGTATGAGATACTGTCCCCCGCCAGCTCCTGTCCCCCGCCAGCTCCTGTCCCCCGCCAGCTCCTGTCTGGAGTAGGGTTTGTTCCAGCTGCTGGTGCTTTTCTGAGAGGCTGAGGAACCTTCAGCACAAGGCACCTAGCGGGAGAAAGGACATACCATGTGGGTATGTCATCCTGGCTCCTTCCTGTCACGGTCTCTAATTTCTTGGACTCTGTGCTGTTGACAGCATCTACCACATGCCTTTGTCCCGCCGTTCCTCCCTCACCATGGTGGCTGAAGCCTCAGAGATTGTGAGACAAAAATAAAAGATCTATTAAGATGTCATGTCAGGCGTTTGATCACGGCAAAGATACCTGAGACAGATTGACAGGGCTCTCAGATGGCAAAGATGCTGGAATCCAGGAAGCTGACATGTCTTACTGAAAGATGGTGAGAGAAGGGAGACCAGGGCAGGGGGCTGTGTGGTAACTGTGGTGGGACCAGAGGGCTGTGGGGTAGAGGGTGAGAGCCCTTTCTTCAGGACCGCTGGGTCTGCCTCTGCATTGTCCCAGCCAGACAGGGAAACGTCCTCCTGGGGAGACATTTGTAAGGCTAAACAGGCCATTGGGTGACTGAGATCCCAGTCACAAACGGCCCCCCTCAACCTTGTCCCAGGTGCCTGTGCTGTTTGGCACTGGGGCCTCTGGATCTGACAGCCGTTGGTGAGTGGCACTACACATCGCAACTCAAGCAACAGGAGCAACTGAGCTAACTGACAAATGGCCCTTGCCTGGGATCCTGCAGAGTTAGCCTGAGGCCCTCTTTATTTTTATGATTTATTTTTGTTTTATGTGCATTGGTGTTTTGCAGCCAAGTGTGTTTGTCTGAGGATGCTAGATCCTCTGGAACTGGAGTTACAGACAGTTGTGAGCTGCCATGCAGGTGCTGGGAATTGAAACTGGGTCCTCTGGAAGAGCAGCCTGTGCTCTTAACCACTGAGCCATCTCTCCAGCCCCCTTGAAGAGGCTCTTAGATTGCTGTGGTTTGGGAAAAGGCTGCCCAGGGAGGGGACCTCTCTTTTCAATACCTGAGGTTCTTATGTGTGGAAGTACACTGTCATTCAATCTGGACCCAAAGAATGACTCTGCTGTAGAAGGAGGTGGGAGACAGGTCTCAAGACAGTGTAAGGAGCCCCTTCTCAGCCAGAAAAGCCCGAGACTAAAAGGCTGTTTTAGGGGTGCTAGATGCAGGAGAGGCTTTCTAGGCAGGTGGGTGCCCATATGACTAGATCAAGAGTGATCCTTAAATACATATGCATCACAGCAGTGGGCCAGAGGCAAGCCTTGAGTACTGTGTCCTAAGGGGTTCCAATTGATTGACAGGTGAAGTAAGGTTTCGAGAGAATACCATGACTGCACCAGGACCTTAGACACTGACGACCCTTATACAGTGCACAGCAATAGGAGACCTTGGATTCAGTATTCTAACCTCTGAAAAAAAATCTTACAAAGATTTTACTTTCATATGTGTGTGTGTGTGTGTGTGTGTGTGTGTGTGTGTGTGTGTGTGCGTGTGCGTGCGCGCGTGTATGCACGTGCACATGTGTGCACATGCACACACACACAAACAGAAGCCAGGAGATAATGTTGGATCCCTTAGAGCTGTAGTTACAGTCATGGAACCTGGACACTGGCAACTTAGGCCTCTGCAGGAGCAACTGATACTCTGAACCCCTAAGTTAACCCCTTAGCCCCTCCAGCCCTGTGACTTTTTTTTAACTTGATCTTAGCCAAAAGAGTGTGTGTAGCATGAATAATAAAAACCCAGAGACAGAAATTGGGGTTCAACTCGAAAACAAGAAAAGCACAGCAGCCAAGCCACTAGGGAACTCTTACCTCTACCAAGGTTGGACAACTGCAAACTGAGAAGACCAAGCCTCTCTCTCCTCCCATTTTATATTCCCTCTAGTGCTGGGGTTAAAGGCGTGTGACTCCCAAATCCTGGGATTAAAAGTGTGTATCATCATTGCCTGACCTCTAGTGGCTTTAGCTTTGCCTCTGGTCTTCAGGCAAGATTTATTGATCAAAATACAAACGACATACCACTACAGTCGAAAGTGATCCTGTGACTGTTTTAAAAGACAGGCTGGGTCAGGCAGTGGTGCCACATGCCTTTGATCCCAGCACTTGGGAGGCAGAGGCAGGTGGATCTCTGTGAGTTCGAGGTCAGCCTGGTCTACAAGAACTAGTTCCAGGACAGGCTCCAAAGACACAGAGAAACCCTGTTATGAAAAACAAAACAAAACAAAAAAGACAGGCTGGCCTCAAAGTCACAATCTTCCTGCCTCAGCTTCCCAAATGTTGGGCTTCCAGGTGTGCACAAACACGCTAGGCTCCAGCATGGGTGTTCTTAATCTATAGGCTAGTTTCCCTACAGAAACCAAGAGCACTTGGAGAAAGCTGCTTAATCACCCCAGTCCAGAGGCTCTAGATCCCTAAAGGGTAGCTCAGAGACTGCAAACTCAGGAAGATGCTGACAGTGTCCACAGAAGTTTGGAAACCACACCCTTGAAGGTCCCTTCCACTCCTGAATTCTAAGCCTGTCGTGGATATAAATTTTAGTTTTCTGTGGATTTCATTAGTTTTCCTGTCATTGATTGACGAGCAGTGAGCATGTATCTGAGAAACAGATGTCCAACTTGTGATCGTATCCATTATCTCCCTCACTGTGACCCGAGGAAAATGATCTAGGGAGGAAAGGTCTATTCTGGCTCATGGGTCACGGGGACACAGTCTGTGACAGCAGAAAAGGTGTGTGTCTGCAGGAGCTTGCCCACGACTGGGCAGACTAGGAAACAGATCCAAAGCAGGGTCAGGCTGTAACCTAAAGCCCACACCTGGTGACTCAATTCCTCCTGCCAGGCCCTACCACCTAAACACTCTCCGGTCTCCTAAAGCATCTCCAGGAACCAGAGACCGGCGGACCACACCCGAGCCTGGCCTTGCGGTGCACACTCCCATCGCCATTTCAGTCTTCCACAGCTACCAGCAGAATCTCCCGCCAAGCTCTGCTTACTATTCTAAGGCTTCCCTAGCACAGGAGTCTTCCACATTCCTGCCACAAACCAGTTCTGAAGCCCCAGAAGCCTCTGGTCGGGCTGAACGTGGCAGTGGGTCACTTCTGGGACCTGGTTTCTTGTGTTGGTACCATTTCTCACGACTGTGATGAAACAATGGGTTTCTTTGGGCCCGTGATCTGGGGGCAGATCACTATGGCACGGCTGTACCGGCTGGAGCTCACTCACATCTGGAGGGATCAGGAAGGTTAAAGAAGGCCAGAACCAGGGCCCAGCTGCCTATAAGCCTCAAGGCCAACTCCCCAGTGACTCACATCCTCTAGTTAAGCCCCAAGTCCTGAAGATGCCACAGACTCTCAAACCCAAGCCATCAACTGGAGACCAAATGTTCAAATGAGTAAGCTGGTGGGGACATTCCACATCCCAACCACAATAGTAATGGTCACAGACAGAGGGAGGGCATTCATGAGGCCCATATCATGTTCTCTGCACCCACTCATGAGTGTCCACTCAAGGAGGTGCTCAGCTTCACAGATGGTGAAGTAAAGGCATGGGAGGAAACACAACCTGCCCCACAGTCCTACAAAGTTAACAGGTCTGGTTGAACCTGATGCCCAGCAATGGCTCTCAGCTGGGTCACCAATGGAGCAGTAAGGAGGAGTCAGGGCTCAAGCTACAGCTTCCCCAGTGGTTTGCCATGACCAGCATTTATTCATTTGCTTTGATACAAGCTCTTACTTATGTTGTCCTGGCTGACCTGGAACACATCACATGGACCAGACTGGCCTTAACCTCCAGAGGCCCTTCTGTCTCTGCCTCCCAATTCCTAGATCAAAGGGGTACAACCATCACACCTAGCTGTAAGTTTTTATTCTTGCCGCTACACAATGAGTGTGCAGCGAGAATCTTCTCATCGTAAGACTGAGTTCTTGCCCTGGTGGCTCTCAGAATCTTTTAAGCAAAGGCTCAAGGGGAGGGGGAGGGGTCAGGGAAGATTCGGGTGTTACTGAGGAAGCAGGTATGAAGGATTCAATGTGTTGGAGTCAGAAGTGGGGTTCCAGGGGAGATTGGAAGGTGTTCTGGAGGCCGTGACTGGGTAACTGGTCTTAGGTAGGGGTGTACTCCCAGGACAATGTTGGGAGACAGTTTCAATTCCCATAACTGAAGCTGAGAAGTAGGGGGTAGGTTGAGGCATTCAGCGGGTAGGGACATAGCTAAATACCCAACAGTGAGATCGTGTCTAAAATGTCAACCATGTCAAGGAGAAAATCACGTCTTACAACTCGAACCTGGAGTGTCACTGGAAGGCCCGTGTTAGAGACTCACTCACCAGCCTCTGGAAGGTGGTGGGTCTGTGGGAGTAAGTTAGGTCATTGGAGGTAGACCCTTCAATGGGCCCCGGGGGCCCCCACCACTTTCCTGTCTGTCTCTCTGTACTTCTTGGATGTGCTGAGGTGAGAGGCCTTCTTTGCCACACATCCCTGCTGCCAGGATATGTTTGTGATATCATCATTCTCCTAAGACAACAGAGTAAACCAGCCATGGGCTATCCCAAGACAATGGAGCCAGCCAATCATGGGCTATCTCAAGACAATGGAGACAACCAGCCACAAGTTATCCAAAGACAATAGACCCAACCAGTCACAGGCTATCCTAAGACAATGGACCCAACTAGCCACAGGCTATCCCAAAACAATGGAGCCAATTGGCCATGGGTTAAGACCTCTGAAACCATAAACCAACTTTCTTACTTCTAAGTTGTTTTCTTAGGTAATTATGTTGGAAATAAGAAAATTTTATTAACCTGAATGGATTAAAGATGAATTAGACTCCAGTACTAACACAAGAACAATCACTTAACCCAGAATGGCACCCAGCACAACCAGCTAGAGAGGTCACAACCAGGGGCCAGCAAGATGGCTCAACTAGGAAAAGGAGCTTGCTGCCAAGTCTGTTAAACTGAGTTCCATCCTTCAGTCCCACAGGGAGAATTCACTGCCAAAAGTTGTCTGGGACCTCCATATGCATCACACACACACACACACACACACCAGAAATAATGTTTTAAAAGAAAACTGTGAGAAATAGATAAATAAATAAGCAAGAAATCTGTGTCTGATTTTCCGAGGTGGCTGGAGGTTGGAGCCCCTGCGGTGCTGTGTAACGGTGTTCATCCCAACTGGCAGGAAAAATAGTTCAGTCACTGCAGGGATTTTTCTCTTGTTTTTCCTCATCACAAAGCTTTCTTAACCCTTTGGCTGCATAAACTGGTCTACACTAGGGCCCAGTGATCTTGCCTGGGGTGGAATCGCAGCCCTGCCCCCACACTTGGAATGCGGAATGATTCCTCTCCCTGAAAACCTTTCTCTACCGAGGAAACACACTGTGCAATAAGGGCTGGGGTGTGGTTCAGGGCACAGCACGCCCTCGCATGGTCAAGCCCTTGGTTCCATTCTAACACCAAAATAAATGAGTTTTAGAAGGCGAGGGCTGGCAAGATGGCTCAGTGGGTAAAGGGCTTGCTGCACAAGCTCTCAGGTGCACAGTCAGTTCCTGGAACCCATGTGAAGGTGGAAGGAGAGAACTGTTGCATACGTCGCCCTCTGATCTACATATGTGTGCTGTGGCATGAGCACCTAAACACACATTATGCATACACATAATGATAGGTTTTTGCCCCTGCCCATAATAGGTTTCTCCATCAGTTCAGTAAGCCAGATCAAGCCAAACTGAAAAAGTATAACAACAGGTATCTTTGAGCAGAGCAACTCCCAGGCATGTTCTCAGGTCCCAGAGATGGAGGCCAGAGAAGTCACGCACCCAAACCAAAGCAAGGAGACTTTATAGGTTGCAGGCGAGAGGTGATAACACAAGCTGAGCATTTGGGCGGGGGACTTGGGCATTTGGTAGCAACAGGGGAGGAAGTTGCAATAGTTGCCAAAAATGCAGAACTGGGCTTTTTGGTGCCTTTCCTTTGTTCAGAGACTCTCTGAGTGGGCAGGATTTGGAGAAAAAAGAGAGAGGAATGGGGCTTTCTGGATCATGCAGGAGTGAGCTGGAGGTTCCAACCGAACACATAGTAATAATAAAGCTTTCAAATGATAAATGCTACAAAATGGAAAATATTAGCTTGGTGTCATCCATGGAGGATGGATGGAGACTGCTTATTTTTTTTTCAGTTATGGCAAAATATATGTAACAGATTTCATCATCTTGCTGCTTGTGATAGCACACACCTGTAATTCCTGAACTCAAGACACAGAAGTAAGAAGACTAGGAGTTCAAGTTCAGCCTTGGCTACTTAGCGAAGTCAAGGACAGTTTGGACTGTATGAGACTCTGTATCCAAAAAAGCAAAGCAAAGAATTCCTCTTTAAACCGTTTTCAGTTCTGTGGCATTGAGTGCAGTCACATGATGGCGCAGCTGCCACCAGCATCCAGCTATACATCCTTTCAAATCCCCAAGTCTGTGCCCATCAGCTGCTGCTTCCTGTCCACCCCTTTCCCCACCACCATTCCACTCTGTCTCCGGAAACATACCTGCTCTGGGCACACTGTTCAAGCCACTGCACTGAGTACTCAGGACTGGAAACCACCATTCCACTCTGTCTCCGGAAACATACCTGCTCTGGGCGCACTGTTCAAGCCACTGCACTGAGTACTCACGACTGGAAACCACCAGTCCACTCTGTCTCCGGAAACATACCTGCTCTGGGCGCACTGTTCAAGCCACTGCACTGAGTACTCACGACTGGCCCGTTTCACTTTGCACCCTGACTTCAGGGTTCACTCACGCTACCACAAGGTCCAGAATGTTTTTCCCTTTCTGTAACTATCTATTCTGTCTCTTTAAGAGATAAGCCACGCCCACCCCCTCCCCCATCTGCTGAGGCAGGTCTTCCTGCTTGCAACCTTAGTCTCTCTCTCTCTCTCTCTCTCTGAGGCAGCTTCTGCCTCTCCCCACTTCTCCCTTCCCCCATTTCTGTCTCTCCTCCCTCTCTCTGCCTCTGTTCTTCTCCCCCTTCCCTTCCATACTTCCATAACCCACTTAATAAATATCCAACCTCACTCTGTATGATGTGCCTATCTGTCTGTGTCTCACCCACCCACTACCACATGGCTCACCAGCCACCTTCGAGACCTGTGGCATGGTCTCATGCACAGTCCCTGCCTAGGACTGGCTGCTCTTGGGACCCCCTGCCCCCTGTCTGCCGGGGATCCTGCAGCAAGCTACTCGGGGATTCGCAGCATTTTTAATAATCCATTACACTTTAAAGGCTGAACAGTATTCTAATTGACTAGATAGATATACCACACTTTATCTACTAATGGATATAGGCCCCTACATGTTTTGGCTACTATTGATAACATAATGATGCACATGGGTATGCAAAGAGACTTCAGGGCCCAGGGCAGCTTGGTACACACCTGCCAAGATAGACTCAACAGAGACCAACCAGAAAGTAGGCCTGAGTCTCAACCTAAGGCAACACCTGACTCCAGAAAAGACCACAAACCGGGACCACCCAGATACCACCCAGCAATGGACCAATCAGCATCCAAAGGGGAAGTACCTGATATTCCAACTATTTGTAAATAGAATCACCTGGTGTCCCTTAGCCCAGCACACACCCATCCCCTTTCACCACAACACCACTAGACAAATGTCAATCAGGGGTCCCTCACTCCAACCTCTGCTATGACAAAAACCCCACCCCCACTGAACTCGAGGCTCTCGGATGGTGCCAATGCATTGGACACGTGAGGAGTCCAAGTTCAAACTTGAATAAAGACTTTTTTGCTTTTCCATACAGGATTCTGTCTCTGTGGTGATCTTTTGGGGGTCCCTGCGATCTGGGCATAACAAGGCCACATGTCCATTTCTTTTAGGTACACAGCCATCTCTCAGTAGCTATGGAAATTGGTTCCAGAACCTTCCATGGAAACTGCAGTCTTTGGGTACTCACATAATATGAAATGGTATGGGATTTGCACATGACCTCCACACATCCTCCTGTATACATTAATGCACCCCTAAATTACTTCAGTCCCTGTCACAGGGTCAACACCATGGAAACAGACTGTCATTGAGAGAACAACAAATGCTCAGTGAGGAAGCGATGCTCTTCTCTGTTTCGAACCCACAACTGGTTGATGCTGTGGATACAGACCCCGGCATGTAGAACTGCTAGAGCAGGCAGATCCCTAGTCTTGAGTTTCTGAGGCCCCACCACATTGCTCCACAGCTGCCAAGCCAGTTCCCATTCCCACAGACAAGGCAAGGAATTGCTACCGTTACCGGGTCTCATTGCCTGCATCTTCTGGTTTGAGTTTTTGTTGGCGTAGAGCTTATGGTACCTAACTGGTGTATGTGAGAGAGGGCTGCAGTTGTTCAAGGCAGTGTGAACAAGAGCCACAGGAAGCCTTTGAGCAGGTGACTGCATGGTCTGACATCTGTCTGACCAAGGCCCTCTTGAGATGGAGGGATTGCTCAGCCGTTAGGAATACATGCTGCTCTTGCAGAGGACCTGAGATTGATGGTTCACGATTCCTATGACATCAACTCCAGGAGACCCAATGTTCCCTCCGTCCTCTGTGGGCACCCACACTCATGTGCACATACTTACACACAGACACACGCACACATTGCAAAAAATTTAAGTAAGTCTAAAGGGAAAGCCTTCCGGTGGATGTGCTGAGAGCAGGCTCTTAGGAAGCAAGGCCGAGAGTGGGAGGAGCTAAATCCTGCGGAGAACAGATGGGACGTGCCTGTGGGATCTAGAGACTGTGAGAGAAGCAGGCTGAAGTGTGGATGACACAGAGACACAAGAGCAGCGAGCAAGATTTCCCAAAGATTGAAAAGTGCTGGAGAAAGCCAAAGCTGAACTCAAGGGTTTGGAATGGAGGTGTGGCCACCAGGGAATGGGGGTGTGACCACCAGGGAACGGGGGTGTGGCCACCAGGGAATGGAGGTGTGGCCACCAGGGAATGGAGGGGCAATCACCAGGGAATAGGGGTGTGGTCACCAGGGAATGGGGGTGTGGCCACCAGGGAATAGGAGCAGCTGAAAGAGGAGGGATTGTGAGGTCAAGTTCCAGGGTTGGAGCAGGTTTGATTGCTAAGGTCACTAACACATCTTGCAGAGAATCAGGGCTGCTTCCCAGCACTATGTTGTAAGAAGGGGCCACAACCTCCTCCAGGAACTCGATTCTAGGAGCTCTGAAGTCCTTTCCTGGCCTCTGAGGACTCCTATGCACATAGTGCACATAAAACTCACTCAGGCACAAACATTCACATACATTAAAAATCAATCTTTATTATTATCATTTTTTAAAAGCATTCAAATTCAGACGCATGTGGCCATACCACTGCAGGCGGTTTCTGCAAAGGCACTTACTTTATTTCATGAACAAAGTGAGGTCCAGGAGTCCAAGCCAAAGGAGAGGAGAACAAGAAATACCAGAAGCATTCGTTGGAGTTGCACTACCCAGCGTCTTCCCCTGCTCCCAGATAAGGTTAACTATGTAGGGGCGAGCAGGCTCCCAACTTCACGTATGAGCACCTAGCATTAAAGGTCAAAAATCACCCCAGTGGTAAGCGTCAGAGGTAGGATTTGAACCCAGCACTGCCTGACTCCAATTCCCCCATTTTATCTCAGTTACTGAGGCCAAAGAAATGAACGAAGGACTCACTTGAGGTGTCAGACGCATGCTCCATGGCAAAGACAGGAAATGTAAAAGAGATGGCGGATGGAGTGCTCAGAAGCTGGAGACTAACTTCATAGCATCCTGGAAGGCCCTGAATGTCCTGTCTCTGTGCTTTTGGGGTCCCTCTAAAGACGTTCTGTCAGCACACTCTACTGATGGCTTCGAGACATGTCATGCTCTTCCCACGCTGGGCTTTTCCTCACTAAGTCCCCTCTTTCTGGAATGTTCCACACTGCCACTGTGTTTCTGAAAGGAACAATACATCTGGAAGTTCTCCTTGATCCTCCTTATCTAGAATCAGGATCCCTGCACAGCCCTTGGCTGGATGAGCGTTTAAAACAGGTCTCATAGCTATGAGTGCGACTCTGTCAATGCTCGCCTACTCTCCCAGGCCGGGCCTGCAAACCGCGCAGTTCCAGAAACGTCTGGACATCATACACACCGTGGTAGCCCCTCGGCACAGGGAGCTAGGGAAACGTGGTGAGCATTTGAAGAGGGGCAGGTTTTGTTTATTTATACTATGTATTTGTCCTGGTCAGCTTTGACTATCAACTGGACATAGCTTGAGAGGGAGGCCAGGTTGGCCTGTGTGCCTCTCTGTGGGGAACTGTCTAGATTGTTAATTGACAGAGGAAGGTCCAGCCCACTGTGGGTGGCACCAGTACCTGGGCAGGTGGTTCTGAGCTGTGTCAGAAAGCCAGATGGGTATAAGCTGGTCAGTGAGTCAGCAAGCAGCATCCTCCATGGTTCCTGCTGTACCTTGGTTGTCAAGTGACCTCCCCAGTAGGAGGTAACACTGCCTGCAACAGCAAGTATGCTGCTTCAAGTTCCTGCCCTGGCTTCCCTCAGTGCTGGCCCGTGATGTGGAACACAGGCTGGATATGCCCTTCCTTCCTCTGTGATGCAGGCTGTCTTAGCACAGCCACAGAAATGTAATTAGAACAATATTATATTGCATAAATTATTTCACATGTAATAATTTATATTAACCACATGTGGCCAGTGGCTATCATACTATGACTGTAGACTGAAACTCTTTCAAGGTATGGGCCATTTTATCTTAATCATCCATCCAGTACTTTGTATCAAGGATGGCATGTATCAAAGTTAAACTATTGAGTGGCCAGGTATGGTGGCACACACTTTTAATCCCAGCACTCAGGAGGCAGAGGCAGGCAGATCTCTGTGAGCTCTAAGACAGCCTGGTCCATATAGCGAATTCCAAGAAAAGACAGAGTCATCTGAGGGCTGGAGACAGAGTTCTTTCTTAGCATGCATGAGGCCCTGGGCTCCAGCTCCATCACCAAAAAGAAAAACCATTATCCTAGAAAAGAGAAATCTTAGGTGCACGGGTACACGGTAAGGAAGAACAGTATACAAACTTTCAGCTGCTCATCCGCACACACACGCTCCCAGAAGAAAGCAGAGAAACAAGGGCCCTTGGTGGTCTCCACTGGG
Source organism: Ondatra zibethicus (assembly GCA_004026605.1). Lineage (NCBI taxonomy): Eukaryota > Metazoa > Chordata > Mammalia > Rodentia > Cricetidae > Ondatra > Ondatra zibethicus. The sequence continues at coordinate 6,883 of PVIU01000990.1, read as the reverse complement.
CCATGCCAGGGCTGTGCAGCAGGGCCTCCAGGCGCTTCAGTCCTTCTTAGACACCCTTGCTCCCTCCCCTCCCCACCCCTGCAATCTGCATAGATGCTTAGGGCCTGTGAACACCCAACCTCCTGCAGGGCCCAGTCTGTTTCAGAGTCCACTTCTGCCAGCTCTCTGAATTTTTTTTTAAACCATATTGCTCTCAGGAAATCTGTTGCCTGCAATCTGTGCATAATATATGCAGAGCATGGTTTGAGAAACAGCTAAGTCGTGATGAATAACCCACTCAGATTCACACGGCTGCCTGTTTCTTTCTCTTTTAGCTCCCTCGTTCTTAGAAACGGAGGTCAGCACAGTTACAGGCTAATTATGACTTCATTCAAGTGTATTTTGGGGCTTTCTTTTTCAAAAGATTTTGGCTTTCTGTTTTTATTTACCTGTACGTGTGCCTGTATGCCTCATGTAAGGATGTCCTAAAACTGGAGTTACAGGTGTTTGTGAGAAGATGGGTGCTGGGAACCAAACTCTGTCCCCTGGAAGAGCAGCAAGTGCTCTTAACAGCCGGGCGCGCTCTCCAGCCCCTGGGGTTTTTGAGCAGCCATTTTGGGGAGTCCAGCAGCACCAATCTACATAATTACAATTTTTTTTTTGGTTTACAAGACAAGGTTTCTCTGTAGCTTTGGAGCCTGTATAGGAACTAGCTCTTGTAGACCAGGCTGGCCTCAAACTCACAGAGATCTGCTGGCCTCTGCCTCCCAATTAAAGGCATGCACCACCACCGCCCGGCATAATTACCTTTTATAAATGTTTCAGATGTAATGACAATAATAAATAGCTAATATCTATCACTTTGTGTAGTCGAGCATTTAGCACACATCTCATTTAACCTTCATAATGAACGTGAATCAAGTATCATGATAGTCATTTCTTCAGGAATTGAACCTGGCTACTCAAGTATGCTACCCACACACTGTGCCACTGTCCACTTGGGCCCAGCTAGAGAAACTGAGTCTTAAAAAGGCTAATTGACTTGAGATCAAGATTTGAACACAAATCTGCCTGATTAAGAGCCAATGTTCTCTGACAGTACACCATTTAATCTCTCCAATAGATACCACATATTCTGTCTATAAAATATTGAGATTGAGAATTTAAAAGCACCCCAAGGACCAAGATGAATATTATCTGCAAACTGTAATCCCTGAATCTACTTTGTGTGTATTGAATAGTTGTAATATATTTAAATTTAAAATAAAATCAATTATTATTATTAGTAGTAGTATCATTATTGTATTTTTGAGACAGGATGGGGCTCGGGCTGGCCTAGCATGTGAACGTCCTGAGCTTCGGTCCCTCCCTCAAGTGCTGGGATTCTAGAGCTGCATCTCTAGACCCAGCCTGAATTAATTACATGTGTCAGTTTCCCTGTTCTCACCATCTCCTTCTGTACATTCGTGCTGGGGATGGGATCCATGGCCTGTGTGTGGTAGGAGTGCGCTCTGAATGAGCCACACCACGGCTCCCTGTTTGCACTCTTTTTTAGTTATGGAAAGAATCAGTAAGTAATGTTATATCTATAGATTAGTAGATCAAAGGCACATATGTCTTTTGCCAAATTCATGTGCTCTGAGAGCGCTTGGAAACTCACTTCCCTAAAGCTGACATGCCAATACATGTATTCTGTTTCCATTTGTGGATTATTTTTTTATTTGGAATATGTTTGGCTCACTCAGTGAGAGCGGTATGGGTCCTTTGAGGGATCTGTACTCTGACGTTTATGTTTTGTGTATGGTACATGGACTTTGGGATATTAGAAGTGCGTACCCTTCAACATTGTAAAACAAAGCTGCCATTAGTTCAGGGGTTTTTATGGATCTAGTAACAAAAGCTGAAAAGTACAATTTCAATTAATGAAAACTGAATAATGATAATTAATTTTCCATAAATTGAGAAGTAAATATGACAACCCCCACAAGCACTCAGAGTCTCAGAGAAGCCGGATCAGTCACTCAAAAAGTCACTGGGAGAATTCTTCAGTAGCTTGAGATGGGGGACCCACACCATTTTTAGTCAGTCAAGTACACACAGGCCAACAATAACCAATCCTTCCCAAAAGACCCAAATGGAATTGACTTCCACCTCCCAGATGGCTAGTGACTCTAAAAATTAAAACAGGAACCTCTGGAAATATTCTCTTTATTCTTAACTATCCCCACTCAGACTCTTGGAATTTGCTTAACAAATCAGTATCGCTTGTGGCAGGAAAAATACCTGCAACCTCCCCCCCAAGGCCTTCCCACTGCCTGTGTTTCTCCAAGATTCTTAGAGTGAACTGTATCATCCCCCACCCCAATTCCCAACCTCAGAGGAATACATTCCTAGCGCTTCCAGCGCTGAGGCTTACTCCAGCTAGCTCTTCCCCAAACCCTTCATTCAGAAGGCGAGAGTCTCCAGCCACTGCTCACAGCCCTCTCATTCACATGCTCTACAAACAACGACTGCCCCAGCCTCTCAGCTAGGAACATCCTTGCTGTTAAGAAAGCAGTTTGCAACATCACATCGGTCCTTTCCAAAAGACCTTGCAGGGGGAAAAATCAGGAATTGCACAGTATGAGGGAAAAGCTGGTAAGGACAGATATCAGCCCACATTTCCAAACAATATCCAGCACATTCTCATAGCATAGACCTCAAAACCCCTTCAGGGTTGAGAGCGATTTTCAAGGGAAAACACAGAAAACTAAGGATTCTTACAAGGTCCTGACAGATACGGGGCGGGGGTGGTGGTGGTGGTGGTGGTAATGAATCAGAAACAGTAGCTTGGCTAGGAAAATGGCTTTTCTCCTCCAGGCCCAATTCTTCCGTCTGTAATAGCATTTTCCAATTCAAGAGGCCGTGCAGGGATGCACCCCTGCAGGCTTTGCTCTTCTAAAGGGCACCCCGCCTGCCTCCCTTCGCCCCCGCGGTACTCACGGCAACTGCCTGAGCTGGAACAGGTCCTCCTCCATGTCCTTGCTGCGCCAGGGCGAGCCTGGGCATGGCCCTTACATGGTGGAGCAGCGCCGGCGTGCCGGCTTTCAGCACCGGGATGCTGGACAGCTCCACCGCTTCCTCCCGGGGCAGCGGCTGGGGGAGGGAGCCCTACCCGGGAGACAAAGCCGCCGCTGCCTGGAGACCGACGGGAGTGGGCGGAGGACGAGGGGAGGGCTGCGCGGTAGAGGGGGCGGGGCGAGCCCTGCTGCTCCCAGGAGCCCACGGTTCGCTGACTGGGGGTGTCTGCGGGGGCACCCCAGCCTGCCAGATGATGCCTCCCTCTCTGAATGTTTGTAGGATTTTTTTTTTTTTTTAGTGCTGTCGGTATGATGTTCTGGAAGATTAAGCTCTGGGATGGAGTACAGGTTTTTGGAAACGTACTCCATGTATTACACCACTGTGTGCTGAACACCTACTGGGTGCCAGCCACAGTAACAGGCTGTTGACAGAACAGAGCTGAGGCCTGATGAACTGACCTAGGAAAGGAACATGTTGGGTACTGAAGGCCAGAAGGCGGAACGGTAACTTGCTTGTTCCTCACAGTCTGACTTCAACCCCTTCGATTTTCATGCATATATCTCAGGTGCCCAGAAGAGTGTTCCTGGCACACAGAACATCCTAAGTAAACATCCATCCTGGCTGGCTGTGGTGGCACAAGGGAGGGTTAAACAGGAGGAAAGCCCCCTGGGTTACTCTCAAGGACAGATGAGTACATATCAAAACCGTGTCTCAAAACTTAAGCCAGGCGTGGTGGTGCACAACTTTGATCCCAGAACTTGGAAGCAGAGGCTGGTGAATCTCTATGAGTTCCAGGCCAGCTAGGGCTACAGAGTGAGATGCCATAGAGGGAGGGAGTGGAGAGAGAGAGAGAGAGAGAGAGAGAGAGAGAGAGAGAAGCAACAGTGAGCAATCCTCAATTCAAGTTGTCCATAATCACTTGACTCCATCCAAAGTGTTGAGCCTACTGGGGTGGACCTGGTGCCTGGATGCTTAAAGAGCTCCCCAGAAGCCTAGAGTGGAAACTTCTGGTCCTTGTGTGAAGAAATGGAGAAAAGAATTCAGTTACCAAGATGGCAGCTCCTATGCTTCCCATGTATGAGAGCCATGACTGGAATGAAGATCACAGGCACAGAAGAAAGAGAGAAACATCTTTTTCTAAATTTTTTTTAGAGTTTATGCATGTATGCACATGTGTCTGTGGGGGGGTGCCTCTAGAAGTCAAAAGAAGGTATGTGATTTCCTGGAACTTGAGTTTCAGGCCCCCAACACAGACCCTCTGGAATCAATGCAAGTATTCCTAGTTACTGAGCCAACTTTCCAGTCCTTTAAAATATGGTTTTTTTTTATTGTACGTGTATGGCTGTTTGCCATGTACTTATGTGCACCATATGCATGCAATGCTTACAGAGGCCACAAGAGGGCATCAGATCCCTTGGAACTGGATATACAAATGGTTATCAGCTACCATGTGGGTGCTGGGAACCAAACTCAGGTCTACTGGAAGAGAAGCCAGGGCTCTCAACCATCTCTATAGTCCCCTCCCCTCAACAACTTTATTCTTTTTCTTTGTTTTTTAAACTTTGTTGTTAACAAACTAGAAGAGGAGTTGGTCCAGGGTACAAGGACACCAATCTGAGAACTGGAAGTCATTGTTATTTAACACATCTTCAAGTCCAAGACAGATAGAGAGACAGGCAGACAAACAGACAACACACACTCAAGAAGAACCTTGAGCCAGGAGTGGTGGTTCAGGCCTGTGATCCTCACCCTTGGGAGACTGAGTTTGAGGCCTGTCAGGTGAGCAGAGTGAGACTTTGTCTCAAAACCATAAAAGTCAAGGGCTGGAGAGATTGTTCACTGGTTAGAGCACTTGCTGCTCTTTCAGAGGACCTAAGTTCGATTCCCAGCACCCAGTTCACATGGCTCACATATGCCTGTAACTCCAGTTCCAAGGATCTGATGCCTTCCATAGTTACCTGTACACAGGTGTGTGTGCACGTACACACAATACACACATGCACACACACAATAAAAAATTAAATTAAATGGAAACAACAAAAGCTAAAAACTAAGCAATCAAAGAAAAACCTTGAAAATCTGGAGCAGAGTGTTCCAAACACCTAGGGTGTTCTATTTTTTGTTTTTGTTTTTTTGAGACAGTTTTTCTCTGTATAGCCCTGGCTGACCCAGAACTAACTCTACAGACCAGCTTGGCTGATCTACCTACCTTCTTCACCCAGGGTGTTTTGGTTTTGGTTTTGGTGGTTTTTGTTTTTTTGAGACAGGGTTTCTCTGTAGCTTTGGAGTCTGTCCTGGAACTCACTTTGTAGCCCAGGCTGGCCTTGAACTCACAGAGATCTGCCTGACTCTGCCTCCCAATTGCTGGGATTAATCCCAGGGTGTTCTTAACCTCCATTATTTCCAAGATTCTTCACAAACATTTCCATGAAACAGGTTATGGTCTGTCTCTGTGACATGAGGAAATAGATCTTAGAACCGTAAAGAATTCATACAGACACTTGACCAGGTAGGGGTCGATCTGAACTTAAAGATCTGTTTCTAAGGACTGTATCCTCAAGTTCCAGGCTCTCTTGGAGATTCTCAAACAAAATCACCCTTTGTGGGGATAGGTGGAGGGATGGGAAGAGGGGAGGGAGTGGGAACTGGGATTGGTATGTAAAATGAAAAAAAGATTTTTTTAATAAAATAAATTTTAAAAAAGAAAAAAAAAGATCCTGAGTTACTAAAACACCAGATAATGATGGGGAAACCTATTTCCCAGACATTCTTTAGGATATAGAACAAAGTGACTAAAAACTACCAATATAGGCAGAACTGTCTTTAAAATTTCCTGCTTCATGGAAAAGTCTGCCAGATACTATGGGCCTGTAGGCTGAAGACAGATGCTCCAGTGGTATAGAAGAACTGTGGGTGACTGTCCTGGCAGCGAGAAGTCTCTGTCAATACTGGAGTTTTAGAGGTTGCTTACAATAAACTTATTGTTTTCTTAGGTAATATTATATTCTGGAGTCTTTGATGGAGTTAAAGAATAGATAGATAGTTATAGTTTTCCTTATATATAATAAAAGATAAAGTAGATATAAATATTATAGCTATAATTCTTGCTTGATACCTGTCTTTTGGGGGAGGGGTTGAGACAGGGTTTCTATGTAGCTTTTGGAACCTGTCCTGGAACTAGCTCTTGTAGACCAGGCTGGTCTCAAACTCACAGAGATCCTCCTGCCTCTGCCTCCCGAGTGCTGGGATTAAAGGTGTGCACCACCACTGCCTGGCTACCTGTCTTGTTATATGTAATTTTACTATGTTAAAGTTAAAACAGAAAAGGGCAGGTGATGTGGTATTTCCCTCTGTATGCTGTAATTACCATCGATTAATAAAGAAAACTGCTTTGGACCTATAGCAGGGTAGAACTTAGTTAGGCGTGGAAAGCTAGGCTGAATGCTGGGATGAAAAAGGGCGGAGTCAGAGAAACCACAGAGCCGCTACCAGAGACAGATTGCTAAAACTTTGCTGGTAGGCCACGACCTCATGGTGATGCACAGATTAATGGAGATGGGTTGAATTAAGATGTAAGAGATAGCCAATAAGAAGCTAGAGCTAATGGGCCAAGCAGTAATTTAAATAATACAGTTTCTCTGTGGTTATTTCAGGGCTAAGCAGCCTGGAACTATAACCAGCAGCCATCCTTGCAGCAAAACAACTTGAATAAACTCAAAACTGAGAAACCAATTATGATAGCTTGCATTAGTGTGACAAGTTACCTGAGATAAAGGCTTAGAAAGTGTGGGGGGTAGTGTGGGGGGTAGTGAGGGGGGTAGTGTGTGTGTATGTGTGTGTGGGT
>PVIU01000989.1:127087-246939 GCA_004026605.1 Ondatra zibethicus | reverse complement strand
TGGGACTGAATGAGCATATGATCAAACCAGACTCTCTGAATGTGGCGGCGAAAGTTGGCAGATGGAGAACCCATCAACAATGACACCAGGACTTATCTCTTCTGCATGTATTATCTTTTTGAGAACCGAGTCTTTTTGAATGCACTCCTTCCTAGGCCGGGAGGGATGGGGGTGGGCCTTGGACTTCCAACAGGGCAGGGCACCATGCCCTCTTTCAAGGAAGAAGGGGGAGGGAGGAGGGGTAGGGAGGTAGTGGGAGGAGACCGGGAGAAGGGGAAGAAAGGTAAAAATTTTATTTCTTTAATTATGTTTTTGAATGGAAAAAATAAAACAAAACAATGTATGGAAAAAAAGAAATTTATTTTAAAATGTGAAAAGTTAACATTTCCTGAATATCAGAAAATGTATACTCATTAGAATGAGCAAATATATTTTAAAACAGATTCTTGAAACTCGTGATGAAATGTTTTACTTAGGAACGCTGATCTCTTATTCCCTTTTTATCTTTAGCAATTCTTCAACATTCTTTAGTAATTCTTTAAAAGGAAATTTTGGGGAAAACTGTCATTTATTGGTACACAGGACAAGAAGAATGTGCAGATGCTATCTCATTTCCTGAAATCATTTAATAAAAATTATACTTGAAATGCAACTGGTGATGAGACAGTGGAAATAGCAGATCGCTTGGAGTCAGGGTACCGCTGACCTGAATTCCAGCCCTAGTTGCTTCATTATTAACTTTCCTAAGTTTCAGTTGCAGCATCTTTAATGAGCTTGGAACAAGTGAATGTTTTTCAAACTTCACTTAGCAACATGAACTTCTCTCTTCAAATGAAAATTCATGTGTAAAAATAATGTATTTTGCTTCCCCATAAACAAACAGAGTTGAAATGTCTGTGCTGCAATCAAGCACCATAGGAGGCAAATTGAAAGTTACTGAAGCAGCTGGTGCCACTCAATGCTAACATTTAGGAATCCCCAAAGTAGTCATGTATTATTAATCATAATAGCAACATTTAGACATCTGGACTAAATACTTTATATATTTTGCTTCATTTACTTATCTAGCAGCATTAAGTGAAAATGAAGCCCAATTCATTAATCTATCCAACAGACAAACTACTAGTATATTCTAGAGTCAGGATTCAAACCCAAGAGAAGTTGCCCAGAAATTTCATATTGACCCTTTGATAAATATTTACTGTGTACAAGGCACTACTTACCTAACACAATAATAAACATGTGGCTTAGTTAATAAACATGTTGTAACACTTGTTTTGTGGGGAAAAGCTTAAGTTTAGATGAAGTGGTGACTGGTTCACAGCTACACTTTCAGAAGACAGATCTCCCATTTCTTTGACGCTAGTAAGCTATCCCTCAACAATTTTGAATTTTTAAATCATACTTTCCGTCACTGTTGTTGTAAGCACTTGCTGTTTCTCACAGTTCAATATGAAGGGTAAATTTTCTTAGGTTTCATTAACTTGGCGTGTGTATATTATTAAAAGTAAAGCATTGTGCTGCCCAAAGGCACTAAAATATGAAATAAGCACATTGACTTTATTTTCAGAAGACACAGTTTCCTTCCTTTATACTAGAGTCTGCAGCCAGTCCAAGTACTTACACATGACCATGATTATCACTTTTTGAATACAGAAATTATTCCATTAAACATAGATTATGATTACCTAATAAACAGAAACATAATATACCACTTTAATTTACCATTTACTCACTATTTTATAAGCATTAAGAGAGTAATCCCATCTTCTATGTTCTAAACATTGAATACTAGCATTCAAAACTTACATACAATTACCCGAATAAAGGAGATGTGAACTTTTAAAGGTAAAGAAACATGTCAGACAATCCAAGATCTTGGTTTTGAGAATTCATATAGCAAAGAACATTTTGTCTTCAGTTTTAACTAATGTAGAAGCCTCTTCAGCGTTTTAGAAGTAGAACTACAGAGAAAGTGATTTCAAAGTGATATGAGTATCACATATTAAAAGGAAAGTGCTGGATTTCATCCAGAAGCAAACTAGTAATTGTGTTAAAATGTGAATGCTGAAATCTCCCCCTGAGCTGCCTCTTGAAGTTGACCAGGTCATTCTAGTAACTGCCAAAAGTCCAAACTTGGCACTTGATCTTGAATCAGCACATGGGGTGGCCAGCTGGAAAAGTGCCTGAGGATTTCCAATCATTCGAAAATCATCAACATAAATTTTCTCCCTAAAAAATAATGCTTTTTCTGGGGAAACAAAACCACTATTCTAAAGGCTGATGACACATTTTAGGGACTTTATTGGCTGCACATCAAGGAATTGGCCTAAATTTAGGCTCCCAGGTCCAAACCTTACTCCCACGTAAAAAGAATGCAAATAAGAACAGACTCACTTCCTAAGGAATGAGAAATCAACTTAAGATACTCCATCTTCCTGAGTCAGAGTTTCCTCTAGCAGAATCTTCCACCAGTGATGGTTTTTAAAATTGACTTTTATTGAGCTCCCCTCCCTGCCTCTCCCCTCCCTTTCAGCCCTCTCCGGAGTCCCCATGCTCCCAATTTACTTAGGAGATCTTGTCTTTTTTTACTTCCCATGTAGATTAGATCTATGTAATTCTCTCTTAGGGTCCTCATTGTTGTCTAAGTTCTCTGGGATTGTGATTTGTGGCCTTGTTTTCTTTGCTTTATATTTAAAAACCACTTATCAGTGAGTACATGTGATACTTGTCTTTCTGTGTCTGGGTTACCTCACTCAAAATAATGTTTTTTAGTTCCATCCATTTTCTTGCAAAATTAAAGATGTCGTTATTTTTTCTGCTGTGTAGTACTCCATTGTGTAAATGTACCACATTTTCCTTATCCATTCTTCGGTCAAGGGGCATTTAAGTTGTTTCCAGGTTCTGGCTATGACAAACAATGCTACTATGAACATAGTTGATCACATGTCCTTGTGGCACGACTGAGCATCCTTTGGATATATACCCAAAAGTGGTGTTACTGGGTCTTGAGGAAGGTTGTTTCCTAATTTCCTGAGAAATCAACACACTGACAACAAAAGGGGATGTACCGGCTTGCATTCCCACCAGCCATGCAGAAGTGTTCCCTTTACATCACAACCTCTCCAGCATAAGTTGTCATCAGTGTTATTGACCTTGGCCGTTTTTACAGGTGTAAGATGGAATCTCAGAGTTGTTTTGATTTGCATTTCTCTGATGGCTAAGGATGTTGAACATTTCCTTAAGTGTCTTTTAGTCATTTTAGATTCCTCTGTTGAGAGTTCTCTGTTTAGGTCTTTACTCCATTTTTTTATTGGATTATTTGTTCCTTTGATAACCAATTTGTTGAGCTCTTTGTATATTTTGGAGATCAGACCTCTGTCTGATGTGGGGTTGGTGAAGATTTTTTCCCATTCTGTAGGCTGTCATTTTGTCTTGTTGACCATGTCTTTTGCTTTATAGAAGCTTTTCCGTTTCAGGAGGTCCCATTTATTAATTGTTGCTCTCAGTGTCTGTACTACTGGGGCTATATTTAGGAAGTGGTCTCCTGTGCCAATATGTTCAAGTGTACTTGCCACTTTCTCTTCTATAAGGTTCAGTGTGGCTGGCTTTATGTTGAGGTCTTTGATCCATTTGGACTTGAGCTTTGTGCATGGGGATAGATATGGTTCTATTTTCATTCCTCTACATGTTGATATCCAGTTATGCAAGCACCATTTGTTAAATATGCTTTCTATTTTCCATTTGATTTTTTTTTTGCATCTTTGTCAAAAATCAGATGTTCAAATTGTGTGGATTAATATCCGGGTCTTTGATTCGGTTTCCATTGGTCCTCCTGTCTCTTCTTATGCTAATGCCAGGTTGTTTTAAATACTGTAGTAGAGTTTGAAGTCAGGCATTGTGATGCCTCCAGAAGTTCTTTTATTGCACAGGATTGTTTTGGCTGTCCTGGGTTTTTTGCTTTTCCATATGAAGTTGGGTAGCATTCTTTCGAGGTCTGTGAAGATTTTTTCTGGGATTTTGATGGGCATTGCATTGAATCTGTAGATTGTTTTTTGTAAGATTGCCATTTTTACTATATTAATTCTACCTATCCAAGAGCATGGGAGATCTTTCCACTTTCTGGTGTCTTCTTCAATTTATTTCTTCAAAGATTTAAAATTCTTGTCATACAAGTCTTTCACTTGTTTGGTTAGAATTACTCTGAGATATTTTATGCTATTTGTGGCTATTGTGAAGGGTGTTGTTTCTCTGATTTCTTTCCCAGCCCTTTTATCATCTGTGTACAGGAGGGCCACTGATTTTTTTTTTTTTTAGTTAATCTTGTACCCTGCTACATTACTGAAAGTGTTAATGAGTCATAGAAGTTCCTGGTAGAATTTTTGGGGTCGCTTATGTAAACTATCATATCATTGGCAAACAGTGAGATTTTGACGTCTTCTATTCCAATTTGTATCCCCTTGTGACTTTTAAAGCAGCTTTCAGTAGAAAACAGAAATAACAGCCAGTTATATCTACGAGGGAGAGGAAGTGAGAGAATGACTAGTTTAGCCTAAGAGAGTAGCCATTTACTCTACTAAATAGATCAGTCGACCGAAAGTAGTTTCAGGTTCCCTTAACAACTCTCAGCAATCAACAGGATCTTAGATGATTGTTGATAAAGACAAGATTCTGCCCTTCAACTTCTGCTCATGTTCTCTCTCAGTTAAGACACAATGACTAGAACACAATATTTCTGGGCATTTTGATGCACTTTATGACAGAGGAAACTTTGTTTTTCACTTTATCTGTCCTATTATTTCCAATCATTAGGCCTATTTTCACACAAATATATAAAAATCTCCTAAGATTTCCAATGCTTCCTTACAACTGAAAAGTAGCCTGAGTGCTCACGAGCAAGATGAAGGGCAGTCATTTTATGCCTATTCACACAGCCGCACTCTCTCGCAACCTATGTTTTAAAGGAATACTCTTTAACATTCATGTATTTAATTAACATAAAGTACAAATTTCTCCCATGAAGAAAATAACAAAGAGTTTCAACATGATATTTATTTCAAAATATGACATCTCTATAGTAAAAGGTTTTTGGAAAGCAAGAAAATAAACATAGTTAACAAGTACTGCTTCATAATATAATATTTTCCTATAAATCATGAGACCTTATTCTACTATCAGTTTTCTTACTTACAGAAAAGAATTATTGGTCTTAATTTATGATAAAAAAAATAGGTCAAGTGGATAAATCATTAGTAATGATGGTTGAGCAGCATGAATAGAGTCCATTAGCCATGACCAACTTAAGAATGGAGAAGAAAAAGCAAAGTAGCCATGCTCAATCAGAGACTAAAACATATGCATCTATGGAAGGAATCTAAATAAAGTCAACAAATAGTAGGGGAAACATGCCAGGAATGGGTTATCTCTTGTTGAGTCATTATCCAAAGGGGTTTCAAAGGTGCAAGTCACAACATACAGATCTGTAGCTAATTTTAAGTGTTATTTTATTATAAAGATTCTGTTCCATTCATCATATCCAGAAATAAGAAACAGCCTAGATATCTATCAATTGATGAATGCATAATGAATAGGTGGTACAATTATACAAGAGAATATTACTTAGTTATTAAGAAAAATTAAATTATAAAATTTGCAGATAAATGTATGGAGCTAGAAAAAAATCATCCTGAGTGAGGTAATTCACACAGAGACAAATATTATGTTTTCTTTATGTATGTGCATATTAGGTTTTAAGTTTTCTATATGTGTGCTACAATCCAAATAACCACAGAGGTTAGGTATATAATAAAAGATCAGTGTGGTTGGGATTTTCCAAGAAAAGGAAAATAGAATATAGAGTTAGGAGAATAATGGGAAAACTAGAAGAAGATTAGATACTGAGAAGTATGAAAAGGAGGGAATATATTGTTAGGACAACTAAAGGTAAAGGTCATTTGAAAAAGCATATGAAAAACTAGTATGGTAAAAGCTTACTAAAACATATGCATCTATGGAAGGAATCTAAATAAAGTCAACAAATAGTAGGGGAAACATGCCAGGAATGGGTTATCTCTTGTTGAGTCATTATCCAAAGGGGTTTCATAGAAGCCTTCAAACATCATAGGATATTGCCAACATTATTGGTTGCTCTCCATAATCTGATAATATGGCCCTGTTACTGAAGAAACACTCACTTGTGTCAAATATGTAGAGCTATGGTGTCTGCACCACCTCAAACTGCGGTCAGCAAAGGGTCTGGGGAGTAAAGAACACACAGAGACATGGGTCACTCTTGAAGCAAGAATGACAATTTTATTGTGTTCCAGGGCAGCTTATATAGTGCTTTCTTTGATTAGTGCCCATGCCATAGCTCTCAGGATTTTCTACTGTAAGTCCACCAGAAAACACTTTCTTGTTATCAGGAACTCATGAGGGCTTCATGCTCAGAGCATCTGCAAGCAGATGAAAGCAAATTGTTTACTCTGGCAGGCAAGGGGTCATAGAAAGTTCAGGTTCTGAGGGTCTTCAGCCCCTAACATAGAGCTGTTGCCTAAATAGATGTTTCACTCCTCCTAACTAGTATTCACAGTACTGGAAGATACTCTAAATACCACCAGGAGAAATTTATTCATAAGTAACACCTACAATAGTGACATGCCTATAATATATACTGGTGTAATGCTGGCAGAAATGTTAGGAAACCATTTTGGTTGGATTTGGGGTTCACCATGAGATGGAACCCATATATGGTACTCAAAAGAGGTGAGAACCTGAGAGTAGATAGGTCATAGACCTAGGGGAAAACCTACTACTGTTTTTCTCCTAAAATAACATAGCAATAAAATGACTTTTAATGACAGACTACTAAACTTGAAAATAAATGCCTTGTTCAACCCTCATCAAAACAAAAAAAGGTTGTTCTTGCAGTGAGTGGGTACTAGCACAAAGACTTAAACTGAATAATGTGAAGATAGTGAGAGACTTTGAAGCACTTAGTCCTTAATTTGACTTCTCTCCATCAAAGGTTCTGGGGTCTACGTGGAAGAGGAGACAGAATGACTGTTACTAAAAGATGTGATGGATGACTCCAAGGGAATAATGTCTTGAAGACATAACAAAACTAGTACACATATGCACTCACACAGACTATGACAGTGCATACAAAACCTACGCAGGTTAATGCAAGAGAATATCTTAGCACTGATGAGAAGCAGACATAGGACCTCACCACTACCCAAGAAGCTATTTTTAAACTGATAGCTGCTGACTGTTGGTGGAGGCTTCTTATTTGTATTCCCAGCTGCCCAGGCCCAAAATAATCACCCAGAAACTATAATATTTGCAATACTGCTTGGCTGATAGCTTAAGCATATTTCTAGCTAGCTCTTATATCTTAAATTAAGTCATATCTATTAATCTGTATATCGCCATGTGGTTGTGGCCTACTGGCAAGGTTTACTCAAGCATCGCCTGTGTCTACTTCCTCTGGCAGCTCTATGGCTTCTCTTTGACTCTGCCTTCTTTCTCCCAGCATTCAGTTTGTTTTCCCTGCCTAGTTCTATTCTACTCTGCTGCAAGCCAAATTAGCTTCTTTATTCATTAACCAATAAAAGCAACACATATACAGAAGGACCTCCCACAATGATCTAATCCTGAAAGTATGTTGAGTACTGAAGATACTCCACTTGGAGCTTGCTTTCTTCTTGGCAAAACTGGCCTTTGAACAAAAAACTACCCATGCACTGACAACATGCAGGGTGTTCGTACAGGACAAGCTGTTACAGGGAGGCTGTTAGTTTGTTTCCCAGCTGCTCAGCCCCTAAATAATCACACAGAAACTATATTATTTAAAACGCTGCTTGGCCCATTAGCTTTACCTTCTTATTGGCTAACTTTTACATCTTAATTTAACCCATCTCCATTAATCTGTGCATCACCACAAAGTTGTGGCCTACCAGCAAAGTTTCAGCATGTCTGTCTTTGGCAGAGGCTCTATGACTTCTCTCTGACTCCAGCTTCTCTCTCCCAGCATTCAGCTTAGTTTTTCTCACCTAGCTATGTTCCTCTATAGTTCTGCTATAGGACCAAAGCAGTTCCTTTATTTATCAATGGTAATCACAGCATACAGAGGGAAATCTCATATCAACAAGTGGGACATAAGAAAAAAGATTGTCAAACCTTCCCAAGACAGGATAAGATGGTTTTGAAAATTTTTCTGCCTCTGAAAATGACCTGTCAGTTACTCTAGGCCTTAGCCAAAGATGGTTGCTCCAATGTTGCAAATGAGACTTTGGTTGATTGCCCAGGTAGCCAGTTGTCTCTGTCATTCATTGCACATTTTGGAAGTTGCTTGATTGTACTTCTTGTTTACTTAATAACATTGTTTCCCTTCTCAAATATTCTATGGGATTGAAGACTAGATAGACATAGTTACTTTCCTTTCATGACTTGGCCAAGCTATTTCTAATACTAGGCTTAGACTCCTTAGGATAGGATAACTATTGAAACATTTAGCATATATTTCTTGCTTGATAATATTTATGCTCATTGTAATTCTAATTTTTATTCTTGATAATTGTTCTTATTGTATATAGATTTGTGTTAAGTTTTGAACTCTCCTATTTAGACAAAAAGGGGATGTGCTGTGGGAACTCCTTCAGCCAATAGCCTTTAAGATACCAGCCCACTTGGGCATTGTCTCTTTTACTATAAATGTAGCTGTAAATCTTGTGTGCCTTCTCTCTCCAGGCTGATAGGTTTGGTTCCTGTTCCCTGTTCATTCAGAGGACTCTGATATGTGAGTCTACCCCTAAATAAATAACCCTTTATTATACTCAATTCTAAACTAGTGTGGTGTTACTTTTTAGCGTCCATCTTCAGCTGATATGGTGAAAATCAGTTTTTTTCCAAAGTAGTTGCTCTTGGTGAATCAACCACATTTCAGGCCAGGCCCCATGCCAGGAGTAATTTGACAATACAAAACTGCTCATCAAGAGGGAAATCACTCCTAGTACTGGAAAACCCCACCAACTACCTAGAACTAGAGAAGTCATGGACCTTGAAGGATAGTATATATACTTTAATAAACCTGCAGAATCACTAACTACATGATAAATATTCATCATACTACACACTGATAAGTAAAGAAAGCTTTTCTTTACAACAGACTGAGACCATTATTTAAAAAATAGTAAAAACAAATGAAAATGTAGAGTTATAGAGCCCAATCCTAATGAATATATCCTCAAAACAAACTCTACACCTGAGGCTCAGGGAACATAGAGGGACAGGGTAAGGGAGATTCTAAGATCCAGATGATTATGGAGCTTGCTGTGAATTTGTATATTCTACCAATATCAGAAGTTACACACAAACAGTGTCATCAGCATGAGTGCCTAAACATAAATTAAACAAGAACAACAGCCGCAGACATTCTAAAGTGGATAGAATAAAGCCCAAGCAGCCGCAACACTATAGAAAGAACTACAGGCAACTAACAAATCCTGAAAGAGAAAGTAGTCTTCTCTAGGGAAGAGCACACCAGTAAGTTAGCCAGAATCAAAGGCCAGCCCTGAAACCATACATAGAAATGATTGTACAAACAGAGCATGTTGCCTTTAAGAATGTATATGAATGTAATATAATATATGCATATAACAACAATTCATGAAAATGAAGTCATGAATTTTAAAGAGAGTATACAGAGGTATATGGGGATTTGAGGGAAGAAAGAGAAAGGGAAATAATGTAATTATATTATAATCTCAAAACAAATAAACTCCATGGTGTTTTGTGGATGTTTTGTTCCATTTTCCATTTTGTTTAGCTATTTTTTTGTCATATTGTTCTTCTCCTTATTTGTTTTGATTTTGCTTTACAGTTTTGGGGAGGCTTAAAGGGGAAACAATGTAGGGCAGGTGTGGTGATGGGGAGGACCTGGGCATATTTGAGGGTAGGGAAAACATGATCAAATTAAAGGAAAAAAACACTTTTATTAAAAACATGTAAGACACAGTTCTTTTTATATGTCAGTCTTTTTGAAGCAATAACAGATTGAAATATTCTGCCTAATATCCAAACAAACAATGTGACTTAAAACATAAAATCCTTTGCCTCTGTACTTTGGATATGTTAGTTATTACAATCATTTTCATTTTAACTTCATAGAATCAAATGAGTTTAAATAAATAAATGAGCGAATTTAAATAAAGAAAACCACATCCATTAAGCAAACACTTACTGAGTACTGTCCGTCTCTATTACACATACTCCTCATCTCACAGTGATCAGCTCTTGCATTTTCTTTTCAGACCATGATTGTTCAGATAATCAAGTCAGAAACGGCTCCTTCCAACCTCTTTCTAGCTCATTACTCCATCATATGTCATGCTGGCCTGTATCACTCTCTCAAATTACCTTACTCACTTCTTTATAGTTTCATTTCTGCCCTCTACCCATTATCTGCCTTCAACCAGAAGGTAATCTCTCTGAGAGCAGAAAGTGTGTCCTCAATGCCACATCTGCAGGGCATTAGAAAGTGTCTTGTTGATGTAGGTGTTTGGCTCACAATGAAGAAAGAATAAATATTTAATTTTTGTATTACATTGTAAATAGTAATTTTGAATGTAGCATTATAATTGATTTTCAGAAAAGTTCTATAAAATAACTGCATTTAGAAAATATGCCCAGAGGCTGACATTTTTAGTTCAATGTACAGTTTACTAAACACAAATGAGGCCCTGATGCAATGCCAAGTATTATATATACACGTAAACATACACACACACACACACACACACACACACACACACACACACACAAGTACATACACACGCACACACAGGGAACATCCTACTATCATTTTTAAATAGCATAGCTGATACAAGATGAAATCAATTTCACAGACAATGATTATCATTAAAAGACGTCCTTATTCTCGGGATGTCTTCAATATCATATACTTGCCATATTAAATTCCATCTACATTCTATGGCCCAGATGTAGGAACAAACACCATAATCCCATAAACTTTCAATGACATTTTGATTCATTAAACAGCACGAAGCACTGAGAACTACTAGAAAATCCACGCACTTAGCGCCTCCAATTAGCCCAGCTGTGCATGAATGCTAGCACAAGTTTCCATGCATCATTAAGCTAAAAACATTTTTCTTTGCAAAATAGCAATATTCAGTCTAATAGGGGAAATCTACTCATATTTTCAAAGCACTGTTTCAATTTCATTAGTCATATTGCTAATTTTGCAACTTGTTGTTGATTCAATGATTTACCTTATATATTTTACAATCTGCTTTCTGTTTCTGATCATACAAATTTGGCAAGATCACTTTGTTTTAACAAATCTATTATATTTTTTCTAGTGCACAGCACTGTATTTTGTTTCCCTGACTGACAGTTAAGTAAGAATGTATCTGGGATCTAGGCTAAGGACAACAAGTGGGCAAGCAGAATTAGGAAATAACTCTAAAAAGAAGACCCCAGAGAGCGCACAGAAAAGTCATCCCAGGAGCTGAGCTTGCTGATTGCTCATGGAGATACATTCAACCACAGCGGCTGCCTTTCGACTGTGGCATGAATGCGGTATGAGATGCACACTATGTTCATTATATGAACTCAGATAGTGGATATGACTTGGTGTGGTAGTTTGAATCAGTTTGTCCCCATGAATGCAGGTGCTTTAATACCTGGCCCCCAGTTGATGGTGTTGTCTTGGATATGCTTAGTGTATGTTGCCTTGGAGGAGGAAGTATGGTAATGGGAGTCATTCTTGAGGTTTCAAAGCCTCTGCATTCCCAGTGCTCACTCTGCTTCCTGTATGTGGTAGGAGATGTGAACACTCAGTTGTTCCTGCCACCTACTGGATGGATTCAGTTGCTCTATAATTAAATGTAAGCCCAAATAAACTCTTCCTTCTATAAGTTTTTTGATCATTGGAGAGATGGCTAAGTGGTTACAAGCGTACATCATTTTTGCCAAGGACCTAAGGTCAGTTCCAGCATCCATTTGACAAGAAGTGCCTGCACTCACATTCAGACTGCCTCCTACACATATACACACTTACACATAATTGCAAAGACGTCTTTAAAATAAAATAAAACCTGTCACATATACTAATATATTTTATTAAAGACAGAGTTTAAAATGATTATGTTCAGATCTTAACTAAGATTGTAATAATATCAAAAATTTTAATATCAATGATCCATAATCAAGTGTGTGTGTGCAGTTATGTATGCCACATGCTCCACTTTTAAACCTTTTAAATTGTGTATTTCTGACTAGCTTTAATCTGAGATATTTGGAGGTTTTATTTTATTATACCTTCTGCAAGTAAAAGTTGACTACACTTTGCTTTTTCTTACGGTTTTGCCAAGCTCATTTTATATATTTTGTGACCAGCTATATTATTAGATTATTTTATTAATAGCATTTTCCTATTACATTCTGGATTTTTCAAATATATAATCATGTAATATGTAAATAATACATAATATGTAAATAATGTAATAATAAAATGTAAATAATGCTAACATTTCCTCTTTTCCAAAATCTATAATCATTAATGAATTTCCTGCTAATTTCAATGTCTATAATATTCCAGGAAAATATTAAATAATAGGGAACTCAACATACCTGCTTTATATATGACTACATTGAGCATTCATGAATGTTTCATTATCAACAGTGATATTTGCAAATGACTGGAGATATGCATAAAATTTGACTTAAAGAAGTGTCATTCTTTTTGTACATTATAAAGGATTTTGTTCCTTAATCTTCAGTCAATTGTGCTAGAGGATCTTATATTGTTAAACATTATTGTGATCCTGAAATGAGACCCACTTGGTAATGTAATATTATTCTTTGAATGAAGTGCTAGGTTTATTTTCTGACATTTATTTTCTATGCTGCATTTATATTCATATTATGGTTTATCTTTTTTTTCTTATGGTGTCTTTGTCAGATTTTGGTTTCAATGTCATATCATTTTTGAAAAATAATTGGATATCAATCTATTTCCTATGCCTGGAAGAATTTAAACTGCATAGGAATTACCTGCACTGGGGGGTGGGTACGTCTTAGTTAATCAGAAAACACTTTGAGTTTCACTTCCATTAAGCCAAAATCATTGTTCTTTAAAGTATTATATTCCCTCTAACTTACAAATAAAAATTTTCATCTTTTTATTTATAATTGTTTATTTGGTGATTTCATAGAGTTATATGATGAATTTCGGTCATCTGCACCCCATCTTCATCCCCAACTAGAACTCTTCTCAAAATGTCCTCTCCTGCTTTCATTTCTTCTTTCTGTGTGACTCTCTGAATGTGGCTGCCAATGGGGGCAGACTGAGAAGCCATCAACAATGACACTAGGACCTATCTCTTCTGCATGTATTATCTTTTTGGGAACCTAGTCTATTTGGATGCACACCTTCCTGGGCCGGGATGGAGGGGGTAGGGCCTTGGACTTCCCACAGGGGAGGTTACCATGCCCTCTTTTAAGGAAACAGGGGGAGCGAGGGGGGTATGGGGGAGCAGGAAGGGACTGGGAGAAGGAGAGTAAATGTAACTTTTTTTTTGAATGGAAAGAAATAAAAGAGTATGGGGAAAAAAATAGATTCTTACCCACTCATGGGTGGGATGTTGCTGATTGGAGTGAAGACCACTTTCATTTTTTATCTAAGCAAATCTTTGTGACAATCCTTCAGAAATGTTTAGAAACAAAACCCATAATGTATCTGGAAAAGTTTCAAATATCCAAATAAAGGAAAATGGATGTTGCTAGCACACACACGCGGCTGACAAAGGACGCACCAGTAGAAGTTACCAGCTTCCGCGTTTCTAAGTCCTTCCAATGGACTAGGAGCCAAGGCCTCCACTGCAGTACCCGTGGGACAGATGAAGCCTCTTCTGGAATATGTTGAAAGTTGTTAACAACTGCAGGCCTGGGTGTAAAGTAAACAAACTTGAACTTTGTTTTCTGTAATTGCTTGAGGAAATTGAGAAAAGATGAAAACATCTTTCAAGGTAATCTGTCTTCTACTTGATGATTCCTTTTACCACTCTAATAAAAGTTCCACAGTTAAAGCAGCAAATGCCTCCAAACAACAAAGGAAAAGAATCTGGCAGTGGACTGCTAGGCATGACCTTAGAACATGCAAGAGCCAACTAATGCTTCTCTGCTTAAGTCTATGACTAATCACTTCACATTAGTCTGTGGAAACTGACTGGGATAGAGATTACATGATGGAAGTTGATAAGTGATGTAAATCAGTATCCTTTTCCTTAGAGATCTGGTTCATAGACATTTTCCAATATTCTATGGTTAACCAACTAAAACATACCAATAATATTAATTTCAATAATCATTGAGGCTATGTTTGTGGTAAATGGGAATTAAATAATAAAACATAAATTAATTTTTTAAATTCCAAACCATAAATGGACTGTTTATAAAATATATTTTAACATAGTATATTTCCCAGTATAATTCACATGTCTTAATTATAAAACATTTTATACAGACTTATTTATTACTATATATAAAATTTCAAAATATTATCCAGATTTATATGATATAATTAGCCATTTCTAAGAGGAAATAAAATATCAAATTTGGGGCCTATATAAGCAATAGTTGGACATGTGCTTTATGTATACTACAGATGCTTATATTTGTGACAAATACAATAAAATTGTCTATGTCAATAATTTCCCCTAAAATCTAAAAAAAATATATAGATCATTTACTTTGGAGTTCAGTATCTAGCACAATACCATTTGCAAATTATTTGCTAAATATGTGACTAGATCTTTGTAGGAGCCATCAAAAATGATTATGCCAAGAAAATCATTTACTGCTTATGTAATTAAATTTCTTTTATATGAAATTGCAATCTTAACCATTTATTCTATAGCATATTAGAAAGGTTTAATAATCTGACATATATACAATTATCAAAAGATTATTTTGTAAATAGTACCTGTGAAATTGTTCCTGAATTCTCTTTATGCATAAAAACATAGGTACATACACACAAGCTGTATTGTGATTTTCCTGGGGACATGTAAACAGAGCCTTAATCACCCATAGAGGATAAACCATCAAGGATAAACCAATAAAGTTATTCTATCCTAGTCTTGATTAGCGTCATAGTTTGTCTTCAGTTTCTCTCCTGAACACCATGTGTGAGCGAGTGTTACAGCTCTGGAGCTACAAGGGACTGCTCTGGAGGCTGGAGCCGCAAGAGGACAGCTCGGGGAAAGGTATCCTGACTGTTGGGGAGGTCAGGCGATACCTGCAGCTGGGGGTCCACTGAGGGATGGTTTCCCCACACGATGTAGAAAACCCCACAGGATTTCTAGAGCTAGCCAGAACAGCTGATCTCTGCTCTGTTGCCCTAAGGGAATGTCCTAACAGAGCTGTTCAGTTCTTCTGCTCTACTCCTGCCCAAGATGTTACTTCTTCTGCCTAACTTGGCTAAACCAGACAAAAACCCTGCAGAAATGAAGCAATCTCCTCTGGCTCTGGCAAAAAGTTACTTTTTCTGCTCAGTTCTCAGGGAGTTTCCTAGCAGACTTAACTGTTTCTTCTGGTTTTTCTGCTCAGTCCGGCTAAGGGAACATCTTAGCAAAGGTTCTTCTGGTCTGTGTCAGCAAAAGATCTTCACCCAAAACTCTTTTAAGAAAGAGATGTATTTGGGAAGGAGGATTCCAGGAGAGTGGCTACCTCTGCCAGGGTGGGAAAGGACAGCCTGCAACTGAACAGGCAGAGGGGGTATATAGGGATTTTTAGGGGTGGAATTTTCCCAGGGAGAAGATTTCCTGCTCTGGGATTGGTTAGTTTCCGTTGGTCAGAGACCGAGTTGGCACTGGTTTCAGGGATAAACTATATTTCTTTCACTGGCCTTTTTTAGCTTTTTTGCTCTATTTTAAGGGCTAAGGTGTAGTTCTTTCACTGGCTCTGGTTCTAGGGCCAAATTGTGTTCTGGTTTCAGAGTCAGTGTTTATTGTTTGGTTTTGTGTTCATGGCTAAAGCATTTCTTTCACTGGCTCCGGTTTCAGATCCAGGGTCTGTTTCTTCCACTGGTTCTGGGTTTTCAGGGATAGAGTGTGTTGGGGAATATTATTTTAAGGTATGTGAATTTGTTTACGCTGCATTTATTTAACTCCGTGAAGCTGTGTTACTGTGCCTCTCTAAAACACCTGATGGTCCTAATAAAGAGATGAATGGCCAATAGCAGGCAGGACAGGAGCAAGGATAGGGCTGGCAGGCAGAGAGTATAAATAGAAGGAGAAATCCAGGAAGAGGGACGAAAAGGAAGACGAGAACAAAGAGAGGGGAAAACTAGGGACCAGCCATGGAGTAAGAAGAAAAGTAAGACACACAGAGGTAAGAAAGATAGTGTTATACCTGAATCGCGAGACCCGCAGCAAAATCACCATGGAGCCGACTTTCCGATGCAGTTACACAAGGTTTCTTTTTTTTCCATATTTTATTTTTCATTCAAAAATTTACATTTTCTCCCCTTCTCCCAGTCCCCGCCCACTCCCCCACTACCCCTCCTCACTCCCCCTTCTTCCTTAAGAGGGGGCAGGGTACCCTGCCCTGCGGGAAGCCCAAGGCCCTCCCACCTCCATCCTGGCCTAGGAAGGTGTGCATCCATATAGACAGGGTTCCCAAAAAGCCAATACATGCAGAAGAGATAGGTCCCAGTGCCATTATCATTGGCTTCTCAATCAGCCCCCATTGGCAGCCATATTCAGAGATTCCAGTTTGATCATATGCTCATTCAGTCCTGGTCCAGCTGGATTTGGTGAGCTCCCATTAGATCAGGCACACTGTCTCGGTTGGTGGACCAGCCCCTCGCGGTCCTGACTTCCTTGCTTATCTTCTCCCACCTTCTGCTCTTCGACTGGACCTTGGGAGCTCAGACCATTGCTCTGATGTGAATGTGGCTCTCTGTCTCTATCTCCATCCATTGGACAAAATTTCTATGGTGTTGATCAAGATATTTATCAGTGTGACTATGGGACAAGGCTAGATTAGGCACCCTCTCCTCTGCTGCCCAAGGACTTAGCTGGGGACATCCCCATGGACACCTGAGATCCCCTCTAGAGCCAAGGCTCTTGCCAATCCTCAAATGACTCCCTTAATGTAGATATCTTATTCCCTTCTCCAATAGCCACCCTTCCTCCATCTCCACCCTCCCACTCCCCCAAGCTCTCCCAAGTCCTTCCCTTCTCCCTTCTCCCTCCCCCTTTCCCTTTTACCCACCCCCACCACTACCTCCACCCCTATCCCCACTCCAGTGCTTCCAAATTTTGCCCTGCGATCTTATTTGCTTCCAATTTCCAGGAGGATCTATATATGTTTTCCTTTGGGTTCACCTTGCTATTTGGCTTCTCTAGGCTTGTGAGCCAAACTCTATTACAGAGCTACAATAGTAAAAACAGCTTGGTATTGGCATAAAAACAGAGACATTGAACAATGGAATCGAATCGAAGACCCGGATATTAATCCACAAACCTATGAACAACTCATATTTGAGAAAGAAGCTAAAATTATACGATGAAAGAATGAAAACATCTTTAACAAATGGTGTTGGCACAATTGGATGTCAACCTGTAGGAGAATGAAAATAGATCCTTATCTATCACCATGCAGAAAACTCAAGTACAAATGGATTAAAGACCTCAATATAAATCTGACCACACTTAACCTGATAGAAGAGAGAGTGGGAAGTAGCCTGCAATACATGGGCACAGGAGACCACTTCCTATGTAAAACCCCAGTGGCACAGACAATAAGAGTAACAATGAAAAATGAGACCTCCTGAAACTGAGAAGCTTCTGTAAGGCAAAGGACACAGTCATTAAGACAAAAAGGCATCCTACTGAATGGGAGAAGATCTTCACTAACCCCACATCAGACAAAGGTCTGATCTCCAAAATATACAAAGAACTCAAGAAACTAGACATTAAAATTCTAAATTACCCTATTAAAAAGTGGGGTAATGATCTGAACCAAGAATTCTCAACAGAAGAAGTTTGAATGACCAAAAGATACTTAAGGTCATGTTCAACTTCCTTAGCCATCAGGGAAATGCAAATCAAAACAACTTTGAGATACCATCTTACACCTGTCAGAATGGCTAAAATCAAAAACACCAATGATAGCCTATGCTGGAGAGGATGTGGAGTAAGGGGAACTCTCATCCATTGCTGGTGGTAATGCAAACTTGTGCAACTACTTTGGAAATCCGTGTGGCGGTTTCTCAGGAAACTGGGAGTCAACCTACCTCTGAATCCAGCAACACCTCTCTTGGGAATATACCCAAGTGATGCCCAATCATACTACAAAAGCATTTGTGCAACTATGTTCATAGCAGCACTATTTGTAATAACCAGAACCTGGAAACAACCTAGGTGCCCCTCAATGGAAGAATGGATAAAGAAAGTGTGGAATATATACACATTAGAGTACTACTCAGTGGTAAAAAAACAATGAAATCTTTGTCTTGGTGTTACCGGAGTGGGTAGGGGATAGTTGGCTCTAATTCAAGAGGGAATTTTGTAACATTTCACAAAACCACCCAGTAACTGTAAAAAGCTTGTCTGTCTAGCTTCTGATTGGCTGTCCTCAAGTCTCTCAGCATCCAGGCAGTTTGGGGGCCAGTTGTAGCTTTTCTCTGAATTCACAGGTACATGGGGTGGGAGCCAGCTAGGTTAGACTCTCACAAGGATGGGGCCTGATTTTAAAAATGGCTTTAGTCTTGTCTCTTCAATAAAAGCCCAGAAGCAAAAGGTAGTGGGAATAATTTAAGATAAAAAAAAAATGCTGGCTTAAAAAAGCCAAGGTAAGGCCAGGCATTCTTAACTAAGAATAAGCCTCTATGTGTGATTTATTTAGCAACTGGGTGGTGGGCCCCCTCAAAAAGCCAAAGGAATAAACCATCCCATAAAAGTGGGTTTCTTATAAGCTTCAGAGAAACCCTGTCTTGTAAAAACAAAACAAAACAAAAAAACAAAACAAACAAAAAACAAAAAAAAGAGTGGGTTTCTTTGGCTGGCCCTTTTTACCCAACACCATAAACAAAAGCAACTTTGGAGAGGAAAAGATTCATTCAAGTCCATCACTGAGGGAAATCAGGGCAGGGACCTGGAGGGTGGATCTGAAACAGAAGCAATGCAGGAGCAGTGCAGGGGCAGTGCAGGGGCAATGAAGGGGCAATGCAGGGGCAGTGCAGGGGCAATGAAAGGGCAATGCAGGAGTAGTGCAGGAGCAATGCTTACTGACTTGTTCCTTATGACTTGCTCAGTCTGCTTTCTTATACAAACTAGGACCACTTTCCCAGGGACGGCATAGTCCACAGTGTTCTGGGACCACTAATATCACTCATTAATTAAGAAAATTCCCCCATAGTCTTGATTACAAGGGCAGTATTATGGAGCCAGTAACCCAACTGAGAGTCTGTTCTAAAATGTGTTGAGTTTTATGTTACAAAAGCTAACTGGGAAAGTCGGTGAACCAGAAACTATATTGGTAGTGTTACCTACAGAAGGTTGGTTGAGGATATTTGTCACATGGTTGATTCCAATGCAGATATATCGCATAAAGTCCATCTTTACATGGGTAATAACTTAAGAAAACTTATACTCAGTTCGGCTGGCCTGAAAATCTCCTTTCCTAAGCAGTTGTTACTACTTGTATAATCTTGGAGAGGGACATTGTGAACCTTGCAAACTTCATGAATTTCCCCAAAATGTTATGTTTTCTTGGATTTATGAATCTTATTAGCCTTGTACCTCCCTTCTAGAAAGAGTGGTTCAGTTGGGAGAAAATTTCTACACACCACAAGCAAATGTATTGTTTATTCTTTTATACCACATTCTTCTAAAGTTAATGCAAAATTCTAGCTAAAGGGAAATAGGGAAAGACTTCAGGTAATCCAACAATATAGGTTAACATATTCAGTAACTTTTTCTGAAATTTCATGTAATTCTGTATATTATACAGAGGGAGGTGAAGGACATAAATTAATATCTTACTATTAAAAACTATCAACTTTAATTTTTCCAGTGAAACAGTATTTTTCCTTGTTTAATTTATTCAATAAGTTCATCTATTCAGCATTTACAAGTTGATCACTATATGCTGGGTACTGCAATGAAAGCTGAGTTAAGCAGTTATTGAGAGAAGATATAAAAACCAAAGCAAAAAAGGACACAGCAATCCCTGGTCATGATGGGTATGGGATACTTTGGGGCACGTGGATGAATGGTAAATTTAATCTAAGGCCATGATCATGAGAGCTCTCATAGAGATTTTCCCCCGGAAAGGCTTTCAGTTGAAACAAACCCTTGTATGACAGGCATTTCAAGCACAGAGTGGCACAAGAAGGGGGACAAAAGCACAGAACACAAGGGCACATTCAGGGAACTTCTAGAGCTTTCAGTTGTGTTGCAGCAGCTTGGGGAAGCAGAATGAGACTAAAGATCACAGCACACAAGCTGTAACAGATAGAAAAATGAGAGAACAGGGTTCTTGACAGGTTTCGTTCCAGCAGAAGTAAGCTTAAGTGATAGCTGGTACAGAGACAATAGCTATAAACTTAATTCTGAGTGAGGAAGCTGAGACTGTTGTGACAATGACATGGTACAAATTAATCTTCCAGAAGCAGAAGAATGCAAAATTCTTCTATATTCAGAGAATCCCGCTGCTCTTTGAGGACCATGATAAGATGCAGATGAAGATGACTGAGAAGGAGGAGCTCAGTAATGGCAATCTAAACTGACAAGGATTCTCTTCATAAGAACTAGGGTTTAAAAGTGAAATTGCCACTGGACTGGCATCTCTCTCTGGCCCGTTTGCTGTGGACACATTGTAAACTGCACTTGCTTAATTATTTATTCTTCCTCAGAAGCTTTTGAATGGAAATAGGTGGGGGGGGGCTATTTGCTTTAATTCTCTTTGAATGTTTTACTTAAGAAATTGCTAGTTTTGTGTATATGTTGATGCATCTGTTTGCACATGTGTGTATGTGCATGAGAGACTGTTAAAGCATAGAGAGCATATTCCATCTTGAGTTATAAAAAAATGAATGAAAGAAAGCTGCTTAAGGTTTGCAGTCAGACAGATGGGCTGTGTGTTATTTTCCAGACCCATAATTAGATCATGTTAGTATCTCTACTTTACTGATGGACAAACTGAGATTTCACAGGTTAACCCAGAAGAGTTAGAACTGAAGTCAACACTACTTGGAAAAGCCTCTATTCTTGCCATTATGTTAGGCTAATTAGCTATTTATATAAGAATAAAAACTCAAAGAACTAAAGATTAGTCAGGTCCTCGCTAGTTTTATGCCAACATGACAAACCTGAAGTCATCTGAAAGGAGGGAACATTATTAGAAAATGCCTCCATATGTTTCATCTATAGGACATTTTCTTAAGAAGTGATTGATGGTGGAGAGCCGAGTTCACTGTGAGTGGTGCTATCCCTGGGCAGGTGGTCCTAGATCCCATAAGAAAGCAGTCTAAGTAAGCCATAATGAGTAAGCCAGTAAGCGGTAATCCTCCATGGCCTCTGCATCAGCTCTTGACCCTAGGTTCCTGCCCTGTTTTAGACTTGGCAACTGTCACAGGTGTGAATATACGACCAGACCCAAACAGGGGCCTTCACACCACTAACACATGTACAAATAAGTAGGATGTATTTTAGTTCAGTTTTTACATTGGATCTGTGTGCTGAAGACAACAATACTCCATGACTTCTTGTGAATATTTTTATCACCAGCATGGGAAAAAGCCTGTTCCTACTAGCAGTTAATTGAACTATGAGAGAAAAGCTACTTCTAGGTAGATAGAAAAAAAATTGAATGAAACTAAAACCATTTGTACCCTTAGAACAAACTATGACTTCTCAATGTGATGACCAACTATTTCCAAAAGTTAGCTGGATTTGGGTTTTTGTTTCTCGCCATTCAATGAGGCATAGCTAGTACTTCCGATTTAAATCACAAGCCAGTAACTACTTCTGGCTAGTCAAACAAGCTCAGAAAAACCACATCTTCTCCTTAGTTCTGGGCCTCATAAAATTTTTTTGGAGATTACAATTACATTTCCCTTCCCCCCCCCAAGCCCTCCCACATACCCCTCCCCACTCTCCTTCACTAATTGTTATAGCATGCAAATATGTATAGACATGTATATTCCTAAGTATTAGCTGCTCTATTTGTATGTTACTTTTCTGTGTGTAATCAGTGCTGACCAGTTAGTACTGGACAGCAACTGGTATGCTCTTGCTTGGGGACAGGTTCTCCTGTGTAATCTATAAAATGACTACGATAGGACTGCTCATCAGATCATTGTCTTTCCTAACATTACAGGATTCATGATTTAACAGATGAGTAGCTTGGTTTAAATAAGTATTTCACACTATAACCAAGTATTACTCAACATTATTTTGCTCACCATTTCCCTGACTATAAAACCCTTCAGAGCTCTGAAGAGTGGGATGAACAGAAAATAAAGAACACAAGAAGAGGGTATAGGTAATAGTTTTTCGGGGTTTAATTCTTGTCCTGTCACGGATGTTCAGAAGAGGAAGTGTAGATAAATTCTGCCTCCCACAAAAGAAGTTACCCATTCTCTATGGAAATAATCTGACTTTATTGCTTTATGCCTATTACTAAATATTTTATGTTAGAATTATTATCTGAACTTGAAAGCATAATAAATTCTTTGCCAATTAAATTTGATTCAGAAAAGTTTATTAAACACTTACTCTGATGAAGGAATAATTTACATATCACCCAAACTGGGTCTCTTTGGGTCTTACGCTTAGCGCTTTGCTCTGCACATTAAACACTCAATAAATGTTTGTTAAATTAAATTAAATTAAAGGCGTTGCTTTTACTGCAGCTCACATGCCCTTCCATGATTAATGAATCATCACTAAGTGAGAAATTAATGAGTGTGCTTTTCGCATCAGGAGGAAAAATGTATTCTGTTTTGGAGAGGGACAAAATTTCACAGCAGGGAGAAAGAGAGACAACTCAAGGAATTAACAGGAAAAGAAGCTTGCAATTACAGCTACTGACATGTGGATGAATTCAGAATAGCTGCCAAAATCACTACCTGGGAACTGACATACACAGTGGTTTCAAGTTAATCAAGGCTTCCAACCTGCTTAGCTGTACAGTTAGAAATGAATACGAAATGAAGAATCTATTCATGACAGCTCCAAGAAGTAAAAACTGAAGTTCAGAATTCCTGTTGCTGCCATGTTTGCTGTCACTTTGCCTGCATGGTTTTTTCTCATTCTTGTAATCAAAGAATCTGTGCGCACAGTGAGGATCCTACACTAAAACTAGGCTGCCCCAAATAGAAAAGGTGGAAGTTCTGGAGATGGATCCCAAAGGGAATGTTTCTTAAAGCACATGTGGCATGTTAGAGACTTACAGCAAATAGGGAAATGTAAGCAATCAGGCAATCAATGGGAGGAAGAGCCCAGCATGAAGCAGCAGCTCATGAAGGTGAAATGCAATTATCAGTGGAAAGCAGCTATGGCTGCGAAAAGTCTGCAGGACCTGGCAAACAGAAAAAAGTTGCAAACCATCCTGCAATCTGGCATTAGGTAAATCTCGATAAAATTCAGGATAAAATCTGTATTAAAAAATCAGGGAGAATAATAAAAAAAGTGAATGAAAGAAGTTAAGAAAATATTTATCAAAGGTGTCGTTCATATGTATGAATGATAAATATTTGGATATATAAGAATGATATATATCTTTGGATTAACAACACCATTTATTGTTTGTTCTCAGATACCAAAGAATAGAAAACTATTCTTTCATAAGGATGCTCTGATGTTCATTTAGCAAGTTGCTTTGCTGGAACTCTATTTCTCAAACAGGAACAAAAAATATTGGATATTGAACACTGAAAAAATTGAATCATATATGAGCCAAGTATCTACCACAGAAAAAGTATATCACTGGTCCATCTCTCCTTTTCCTTGGTTACATTGTTTGAAGACCAGCGAGGAAGAAAATACATATAAATAGAATTCCTGCTACACATTCAGCAACATATAACTTGTCCCAACAAGATTTGAGCATTGGGAACTTTCTATTGATACTTCCATTGTTATTTTGTCGTTACTCTAGCACCAGGCAATGATGCATTGCTAGATATCATGGACAGATAGTAAGCATACAATTAATGGTCTTGGGCAACAATGAACGGGCATGATACCAGGAATAAATAAGCAGGAGAAGTTGACTTGAAGAATCACCGCAAGGCAGCATGTGGCCCTCTTAAACCCAAGTATATACTTGGGAAGGAAAGAATTCACTACTCCTTCTCATGTGTTCTATGAACATTGTTCAAGGTGGTCAGTGGAGGTGAGCCTCTCAAGTTTTCATTAAGAATAGTTTGCTATGTGCACATATAGAGATAGAGAAGGAGGGTGGTGTGTATATAGATATCATTATTCCACAGCAAACCTCCCCTTTCAGTCATGTTGTTCTGCTCTTCCCTTGTAGGTCTGGTAAACACAGGGCTCAAATTTTGTCATCTGGTATTAGTGACCAGAAAGTGGGAGTGGTTACAATTTTGGTTCAAAGAACATATGGTATTGGAAATAGAGTTTTAGATGTAATGGACTAGCAGAGACATTACAAGATATTGGCAATTAATTTGATTTCTTTAAACTAGAGACAATAATGATCCTCTGTAACCTTTTTTCTGACATTGTCAATTAATTACAGACTAACAAGTTTTCCATTACTTACTTACAGTCGTCACATAGTCACTGACATTTGAGCATTTCAAATTAAAAAATCTATATGAAATGGTGTTCATCAGTTATACCAGTACTTATTTATACACTGTATAAAGATACCAGTGAAACAACATTTTAAATGTGGTTATCTTAATTCTTTCTATATTAAGACATGATAATGTAAGCAGTCTTGGACTTGGTTAAAATTATAACATTCACTTTACAATCTCATTTCTAGAATAGATATGGAAATTTAAAGCCATATTAAAAATATAGATTAAATTGGGGGTAAAATAACATGCCAAATTTTACATAAAAATATGCATCCCAAGTAACTATGACTATTTTTTGTTGTTATTATTGTTTTGATACAGGGTTTCTCTGTGTAAGAGCCCTAATTGTCCTGGAACTAGCTCTTGTAGACCAGTCTGCCCTTGAAATCACAGAGATCCACCTGCCTCTGCCTCCCGATTACTGAGATTAAAGGTGTATGGCACCACCACACAGACTCTGACTATTTTTTAATATAGGGTGTTGCAACAATTAGCACTTCCTTCTGTCAACAGGTTTCTTTCTTTATTTACGATTTTAGGTTTTCAGGCCAGTAATAGCTAATCTGGGCACAAAACAAACTGTAAATGTTTTACCAGCCTTATAAACATGGATACTGCTATATCCCTCACAGATTCAGAACAACAGAGCAGTCTGTTAGGTAGCTGAATGGGAAGTTCATTGGAACTGGGCCATAGGCTTTTTGTTTTATTAGTTGACTTCTGTGGAGACATGTGTGAGCTCTTGGTTCTTTTATTCTGTGACACTTTTGGTACAATCAAACCTGCTGTTCTCTTCACCATTCCTTCATTTCCTCACAGAAAGTGCAATCAGGCAAAGAAAATGTTCTAGGGTCACAAGATTAACAAGGTTTTCTTTTGAATCTGTTATTTTAAAGCATAGATTTTGAAAGAGAAAATAAATTAAGTCATTTTGCATATTTACCCTATTACATTTTCATATTTGTGCTTTCTTTTTTCAGTCAGCTTTTGTATTGGAAATTTATAGAAACTAATAAAATGTCTCCTGCTGCTGTAGTAATTTGGTCATTTAAAAACAGTTACATATTCTCAAATCAAACAAATTACTGGAATTCCAAAATAAAGCGAGGGCTTGAGGGGCCAAACAAGCAATGGATAGACGTTTCCAGAGCTGATGGCAAACCCAATACAGAATGGTAGAGTAAATGCTCTTTATCATCAAGGAACACTTATTTAATACATATTTGTCTATGCTAAGGAAAGTTAAAGCAGTTCATTTGGATTCCTACAATCTACAAGACAAATTTAGAAATGACCTGAAAATTGCAATCAAAGACACTGAACCTCAGGGCTTAAGTCATCGTCCAAGGTCCCCCACAAGTAGTCCTTCACAGAGCAATGAAGGATATGTTGGCCCTGTGGCTTTATACTGTGCAACCCTAAATTAGTCTTCTTTTCCTCAACTCTAAAACATAAGAAGTGACTTGTGTTCTCTTAACCTCCATTTAAAAATCTCTAAAATGTAAATGAAATTATCGATTGCTTCAGATATCTGGGAAATACTTGTGTGTGGGTGCGTGTGTGCGTGTGTGTGTGTGTGTGCGTGTGTGTGTGTGTGTGCGTGTGCGCGTGTGCGTGTGTGCGTGTGTGTGCATGCACACAATATGTGGATATGTGTCTATCTATAATTACTTCACACATATATGTGAAGGGCTGATTTGCAAAGGCAGACTTTTATAGAACCAGGAAGTCAGGAGACTGGAATTCCAGAGATGCTATACATGTGACTTGCTGTGAAGAACATTCACTGAAGCACCAAATTATGTCAGAATAAGAACACTCAAGAGCCCCATTAGCTGTATTCTTACAACTATCAAAGAAAGAAGAAGAGGAGAAGAAGAAACCTATAACTTTGACTTTTAATTTCCAGTTTGAACTCATAACTGATTTGTAAGGAGTCAAAAATCTGAATTAGAAGAATAACACAAATTTTAAAAAGCTTGGTGCTCATCTTGATGCAGAAGGAGGTGAAATTTATCAGGCTTTTAATGGTTTTTAATCAGACTAAACTAAAGGGTGAGAAGGGTACACAGTATTAAGAGACGTATAGCAAGTCCATGTCTCCCATTTTTTAGGAATGAGTGATCCTTTTGTATCCTGGCTACTGGCATCATCTAGTTATGATTGTGGTAATTATGGAGATGAAACTTGTATCCTGGGGAGTTCCCAGTTACCATCCTTCTCTTCTTTTCTATATACCATAGCAAATGTGGGAAAACGAGAATGTGCTCAAACAAGAACATGAAAGTTTGGCACTGACCTAGCTTTCACTTGTATTCATGGAATGTTGAAAGTGTATGGGACAAAAAAAATAGAATTTTGATTAAAAAAAGTGCGTTCAACTGACAGAATTGATGATACTTCAAACATAGACAAAACGGCTTCCTGAAAGTAGGATGATAAAAATCAAAGGGACTAAAAAAATCTATAACACAAAGCTGATCAAACAAGAATTCTAAGTAAGGATCAACATGTTAGTATATGTTGAATATCAAAGTGATGTAAAAACTTCCCAGTGGTCAAATGGCTTGGTGAAAGACATCTAAAGGAGTGGCTTTCTTCTTGAAGACTATCTAAGCTAGCAACAATCAAGTCTACAGGCCGAGGTCTATCTTAAAAGATTTAAATACATGGCTACTGTCAAATTGAGTCTAACAGAATTTAAAAGCTACAGAGCTAATTTTAGTTTGGCACATGCCTCAGCTCACACATCGTGTCCCTGATATTGGTGCTGAAGTTTGTCTTCCCCACTGGAATAAAATACTATTCTGAGAAACCACCATACTGAGTTCCAAGGCTGCTGTACAAGTTTGCAACTCCCACCAACCCTTACTCCACATCCTCTCCAGCATAAGTTGTCATTGGTATTTTTTATCTTAGCCATTCTGAGTGGTGTAAAAATACTCAGAGTATTTTGATTTGCATTTCTCTGATGGCTAAGAATGGTGAGCAATTCCTTAAGAGTCTTTCAATCATTTGAGATTCTTTTGTTGAGAATTCTCTATTTAGAGCTGTACCCCACTTTTTAATTGGATTATTTGATATTTTGATGTCTAGTTTTTTGAGTTCTTTATATATTTTGGAAATCAGTCCTATATCTGATATGGGGTGGGTGAAGATCTTTTCCCAGTTAGTTGACCACCGTTTTGACTTACTGTGTCCTTTGCCTTACAGAAGCTTCTCAGTTTCAGGAAGTCCCATTTATTTATTGTTGCTCACAGTGTGTGTGCTACTGGTATTATGTTTAGGAAGTGGTCTTCTCTGGACTGACAGTGGTACCTGCATTGGATCAATCTAGGCTCTCTGAATGTGGGTGACAATTGTGTGGCTGGGCAGTCTGTGGAGCCATTGGCAATTGGACCGGGATGTATCCCTAATGCTTAAACTGGCTTTTTGGAGCCTATTCTCTTCAGAGGAATACCTTGCTCACCCTAGATATAGTGGGGAGGGCCTTGGTCTGCCTCAAACTGATATGTCAGACTTTGTTGACTCCACATGGGAAGTCTTACCCTCTCTGAGGAGTGGATGAGGGATGAGGTGGGTAGAAGATGGAGGGAGTGGGAGGAGGGAAGGGTGTAGGAACTAGGATTGATATGTAAAATGAGAAAAGATTGTTTTAACTAAATAAGTAAATAACACTCTTCTGATTTACTAGCTTAGCTAAGACTTAGGGTGAATTTCAGGGATTTCCATTTGTCCTTCCCCATTGTTACAGCCTTGTTCCAAGAATCCATAGTGGAAGTTTAACAAATACTTTAGTAGTGGAATATTTCTAATTTATACATTAGACACTAATGAACTGACCATTGCATGTGTTCTTGAACAAGTGCACTCATGGTGGGTTAGATTTTAGTCAGGATTCCATATTCCTATCCCCAGTTAACAGAAGACATGAATCACTTGAAGGATAGAGATATTTGAGCTCTATTTGAAAAGAGTAGGATTTACCAGCATGTTAAGGAAGGGGAGTCCTAGTTAGAAGGAGTAGGAGGAGTGACAGTTCTGAGTGAGAAAGAGAAGCCCTTAGAGTATTTTCCCTGTAGCAAGGCCTTTCCCCAGTCAATGTTAACCACAGCACTAGACTTTCTTAACAACTTGAAATATTGTGCTCACATTTTTCTTGTTTGTCTGAGGTAATGGCTTTCTTTGTGACTAAACCTGAGTGCCATGAAAATATTATATACATGAATGTAAAAAGTTTTTGTGCTTGAAAAAAAGACGAAACAAAGGGATATAGCTGATATTGAAAGAAGCAAAGGCAAAGGGAAGATTTTGAAATACATGCAGACCAAATTAGGATTTTCGTGTTTAATCTAAGAGTGAGAAAGCATTGAAAGTGTTGTCAGAGAAATGATATGCTCATCATTACATTTTAAATTATGCAGGGTGGATGCATACAGTGGATTATAGTAAATAGGGATGGGTATAGAAAGACCAGTCAAGAAGTTCTTTTAATGCTTTTGAGGACGAGGCAGGCTTGCTCTAAGAGGAAATATAGGAGATGAGAAAGAATCAAGAGTTTAAGATGATAATAATAATAATAATAATAAATTTTAAGCTATATCCTTGAGTTGCTCCAAACAACATATTTTAGCTGACTACTTGGCTACCGGGAGTATAAAGAGATTGAAGCAGGGGTAGTTAAACTCAGTGATTTGAACGGAATAATGAGAAAATTCCAGTTACTGTGTAGAAAGAATCCAAATACATACCCTTCTAGTGTTTGTTTAGTATCTGAGTAGTAGATGGTGAACATGACAGTGAACACCAAAGACCATGGGAAGCTTTGAGTCGCACCTTGGGAGACAACACTGTTTGGAAAGGTAGACTGGGAACTAAACTTCTTATCATTTCTCCCAAAACTACATGAATAAGTAAAGGAATCATCTGAAATAACACAATGGCATTCATATGAGTCATAACAGTCCTCAGAAGTGAAATTTCTTCATCTTCATTGTGTGGTAATGGGGTGACCGATGATATTAGACAAGAGTTCTCAGAGTAGATGCAGGGACTGCTGTAATGCTCTCTCTAAACAGATAAAGGGTGAAAAAGCCTTCTCAGAATAAAGAGAGCCAGAAACACAAGATTGGTTTCAACCTACTCCTTATAACATAGGGTCATAGAAAATAAACATCTAAAACCACCTTTTGAGTTATTTGAATACAAATCCAAGGGAACAAGTGTATTAGCCAATGAAGTTACACAGTGGGATTAGTTAATGGCCTTTCTTTATTAATCTTCCTAGAAGCAGCAGGCAGGCAGATGGCAAAAGTGTCTGGTTAGGAGCTTGGTCACAGAGTTCTAAGAACATTGGTCTTTGATTTGGAAAGCTATTATATGAATATGCTCAGGAATACAGTCACAAGTATGCCCTACTAGTACTAGTAGTACTAGTTCTAGTAGTACTAGTATTACTGCCACTAGTCATGTGTGGTATTTAGGAGGTGTGGCTTTGTTAGAGTACACATGGCCTTGTTGAAGGAAGTGTTTCATTATGTGGTGAGCTTCGAGGTCTCCTATACTCAACCTACACTCAGTGTAGGGACAGTTCGCTTCCTGTTACCTGTGGATCAAGATATAACCCTCTCAGCTCCTTCTCTAGCACCGTGTCTGCCTGCAGGCCACCATGTTTCCTGCCATGGATAATGGAGTAAACCTCTGAAACTGTAAGCCAGCCACAATTAAATGTTTTCCTTTATAATAGTTGCTGTGGTCATGGTGTCTCTTCAGAGCAATAGAGACCCTAACTAAGATATCATGTGTGAGTACTTAAATTTGAAAGTCAATCACTGTTCTAGGAAGAATAGGGTAAGAGTACTTTATGTGAAAGCAAAAAGACCTGAGTTCAAATTCCTGGCACTCATGTGTCTTTTACCCCAGTATATGGGAATAGGATGGATAGATCCCAACAGTTCATGGAGAGAGTCACAAACTAGAGCAACACTATCCCTAAAAGTAAACTGGCTCAGGTAAAGGCATCCTGATGACCTGAGTTCAATTCCTAGATCTCATTCTCCTGAAAGTTGTCCTCTGGCCTCTACATGTGTGAGTATAAGTGGCCTCAAATACATCACACACACAAATAAATAAGTTGAGATTCAAAGAATGCATTCTGGCCTCCACATGTTCATGCTAAAGCACACACATCCACATAACACACACACACACACACACACACACACACACATACACACACACACACACACACACGCACACACAGAGTCCAGAAAATAAAAAATAAAACTCAGTCATTTAAAAATGCAATTGTTCATTCAGTTAGCCATACTTTGAGTGCTTGATAACCTCCATATGGCTATTAATAATATTAGAGAGCACACATACATGGGATTTCAATCATCAGATAGCAATGGGGCGATCCTTCCTAAGCTTTCTGTTCTATTAAGTATGAAAGTAGTTCTTCCTTGTGTCATGGCATTTGGAACTCATATGTGATAATGTAGGTGAAATATGACTTGAAAAATGCTACATACTTTCTGAGGAACATATTATATGTATTGCTCAATTTCTGAGCAAATGTGTTTATCAACTCCTATCAAACCAGAACCAGCAGGCTTCACACCCCAATTTTATACAGCAGAAAAAAAACAATTCCACGAAACCCTGACTTTTCTGAAGAAGTCTGTAATACTGTGGAAGGTGTGGACTGGCCAGGGCCTCATGGGACCAAATGACATTATGGGTTCTTAGCTAATCTGTTGCCTAGAATCCACATCCCAAATAGTAAAGCTACTTCAAAGTCAGATGTCACACAACAGACAAGGTGGTCTCCTAGCTTGTTCTGTGAACAGGCCTCCTGGCCATATCTGGATTACCATCAACTATTTATGGACCCCCATGCCAATCCCTCGTACTTTGGAACAATGTTTGAAGTTGACCAAGGAAGTGGCTTCAAAGCAGCCTAGCTTCTAAATCATTTAATGATACCAAGAAATGTCTTATGCAGAGACACAAGACCTAGGCATTCAATCTTATATTCTAAAAGATTGTTTAGATTATATTGTTTTTTCTGTATTTTCTTATTTGTGAAGATTAGTGAAATCCAATGAAAAAATGGACCACACAACATAATCACAGGCCCACAAACAAACGAAATGCATGCCAGCCTCTCCTGTCCCGTTTGTCATTTAGTGTTCATGGTGCTCATGATTGTTGTGTGTGAGAGTTCAGACACTCAAATTAAGAACAAGGTGAATGTGTCATGTCCATAAACCTTACTAATCAAAAGAACTTACCACACTAACAGGCTATGCTATGTGTATCAGACTTGTGCCTGGAAACAATATTTCCTTCCTTACAGTAATCCCACCTATTAGTATACTATTTAAAATAAAACTGGTGATACACAGGGAGGATAAAACAGAAGAACCTACCTAGACTTTTCATATGCATCCTTTCTTCCTTGTCAATAAGCCAAGGGAACAAAGTGTTTATGTTAGAAGCTGAAATTTGAAAGTTTATGATAGTTTTGTGATGTTTCCACAATCCTATAATTGTGGAAAAATAAAATCTATTCATCTGCAAAGTAAAAAGAAAATGAGTTATGTGTTTTGGGTGATTACACATAAAAAGACTTTTGCATATTGAATACACTTTGCACAAGATAAAAAAGAAAGGACATACACTATTATTTTAAAATATACTTTTCCTTTATTTAAAATGACACTAATTAATAAACAATGATTAACATGATAAAAGATGTAAAGGTAAATCCTTTCTATTAATTTAAAAAAAATTTCATCTCTGCCAAGGCCTTAAACGTATAGTACCTGTGCTAACTAAATTTTATGTTACCTTGACAGAGGCTAGAGTCATCTGAAAGGAGGGACTCTGAATTAATAAAGTCCCTTCATAACATAGGGCTGTAGGCAAGCCTGTAGAGCATTTTCGTAAGTAGTGATAGATGTGAGAGGGCCCAGCCCATTGTAGGCAGTGCCATCAAGTGGCTGGTGGTCCTGGGTGCCATCAGAAAGCATATTGTGAAAGCTTTGATTAATAAGCCAGTAAGCAGCACCCCTCCAAGTCCTCTGCATCAGCTCCTTCCTCCAAGTTCCTGCTCTGCTTGACTTCCTTCAATGATGAACAGTGATGTGGAAGAGTAATCTGGAATGGAAATGGAAAACCATTTCCTCCTCAAGTGGCTTTGGTCATGGTGTTTCGTCACCATGACCTAACAGTAATCCTAACTAAGATGGTACCCAAACTGGGCACAACTTAGTAATTTGTCTTCTCATCTCATCCTCTTTTTTTCTTAAGGGTATTTTATTCTCTGAAATTTTTAAACATTTATAACATATATTTAGATCATATCTTTTTATCATTTCTTTCCTCCAATTCCCCCAGTGACCCCACCTCTCTTCCCTTCCAGCTTCATGTCTTCTATTTTTCTATAATCAATAAGCCCAAGTTAATGTGGGCTATATGCACACAGGTCCTGGGCCATCCACTAAGGCATGTATAACCTACCAGCAACCATATCTTCTAAAGGGAATAACTCTCAGCAATCATTAACTGTCAGAGCATAGTTCATGAATACAGGCTTGTAAGGGAAATTATGAGTACAATAGATAATGTCATTTCCAGAAGCCAGCATCACACACACACACACACACACACACACACACACACCCCTTCTGCTATCTCTTACATTTTTTCTATACAACTTCCATGGTATTCTCTGAGCCTTAAATTGAGAATGTCGGTCTATGTAAATCAATCACAATTGGGCATTCATGAATACTAACAACTGAGACCATTTGTTAATCTCTGCATTAACCATAATCCACTACAACAGAAGTTTCTCTGACCAAAGGCAAGAGAAACACAAGTAGATGACATAAACATAAATATCTCATTCTGTTAATGTTGAATAATTAGGAGGGGAAACAGACATAGGCTGCAGATCTA
This sequence comes from Ondatra zibethicus, assembly GCA_004026605.1. Lineage (NCBI taxonomy): Eukaryota > Metazoa > Chordata > Mammalia > Rodentia > Cricetidae > Ondatra > Ondatra zibethicus. The sequence goes on along the minus strand of PVIU01000989.1, from coordinate 213,107 downwards.
AAACTTTAAGACTGTGGATCCATGTCTCCAATAATGGCAAAACTATGGCAGAGGCTATTTTGTTGAGAGGACACATAGTTTAGTTAAGGACAAGATGAATATCAGATTCAGGGTGCCAGAAATAAATTGTGACACTTTTAACTTATGATCTGGGTAAGTTACTTAATCAGCATATGCCTGGGTTTCTTTATATGGAAAAGAGAATTGGGGTAATAATTCTTTTTCCATAGGTGTGTTGTTCAAGTTCAACGTAATTATAATTATAGAATATCAATAATATTCCTTGACATATTGGAACTATATTTGGTAGTATAAAATATTTTGCAACACTATGATCTTACAAGAGACAGAGAAATAGTATAATTCTAATTAGCTATGAGTCACTAGTATTATTGTAGTATATATTAGTATTTTTAATTATACATAATAATCTTAGAAATATTTACCTGTAGACAAATTTTTATTTCAGTTGCCAGCTTAAACTAACCTATTTATATTAATCTATGCTTTGCTTCATAGCTTTTACCACTCCTCAATCTTGGATCTCCTGTTTCCTTTCCTTTTCCTCTCCCTGTCCTCTCCCTCACATAGATTCATCTCCTTTTTTCTCTCTGCCAGGAAGTCCTGCTCAAACTTTTCCTGTCTAGCTATTGGCCATTCCTCTCTTTATTAAAAAAATCAGAAGGTACCTTGACAAAGATACATTTTCACATTGTACACAAAGATTAGTTCTCAACATTTACCTTTAACAATTACTTTTAAACATAGATTGAAATGGGAAAAGTTTTGATAAGTAGAAATCCATCATGATTTCAATCAAATTAGGATTAACTGATTATTTCTAACTGTGACAGCTAAACATTCCCAGACAGTACTTCTGGTAACTGTCCCACCTATTTTATTAATAAAGCTTTATTGCTGCTTTGTGTTTGATTTATAAATACTTAGGAATCAAGAGAAGTTTATAAAATTTTAATCCCTAATTTTTTTTTTTGTAGGAGGAGGGCCTGCTTTTTCATCTTGGCTGCCCAGCTAGCTTAGCCCCAAAATAACCACACAGAAACTGTATTATTTAAAACATTGCTTGGCTCATTAGCTCTAGCATCTTATTGGCTAACTCTTACATTTAATTTAACCCATTTCTAGTAATTTGTGTATCGCCACATGGCAGTGGCTTACCGGGAAAATTCCCAGCATCTGTCTCCGGCAGTTCCATGGCTTTCCTCTGACTCCACTCTTCTTCCTCCCAGCATTCAGTTCTGTCTTCCCTGTCTATCAAAGTTCTGCCTTATCAACAGGGCAAGGCAGTTTCTTTATTAGTTTATGGTAATCACAGCACACAGAGGGGATTCCCATATCACCTCCCCTTTTCTGTTTAAATAAGAAGGAAGGTTTTAACTTTAACATAGTAAAAATACATACAACAAAACAGTTATCGGGGCTGGAGAGATGGCTCAGAGGTTGGGAGCACTGGCTGTTCTTTCAGAGGTCCTGAGTTCAGTTCCCAGCAATCACATGGTGGCTCATGGCCATCTATAATGAGATCTGGTACCCTCTTCTGGTGTGCAGGCATACATGGAGGGGGTGATTTATACATAATAAATAAACAAAATCTTAAAAAAACAGTTATCAAGCAAGAATTACAGTTATATATATTTTATCTTTTATCATAACTAAGGAAAACTATAACTATAAATTCTTTAACTCCATCAAAGACTCCAGAAGGATATAATATTACATAAGTAAACAGGAAATACATTGTATGCAACTTCCAAAACTCTAGAATTGACAAAGGCATCTCACTACCTGGACAGTCACCAAAAGTTCTTCTGTACCATTGGGGAGCCCATCTTCAGCCTACAGACCCATAGTATCCAGCAGACTTTTCCATGAAGCACAAAATTTCAAAGACAGTTCAGCCTATATTGGCAGTTTCCCAGTCACTTCCTTTTATATCCTTCAGGATGTCTCATAGACTCTTTCAGGAAGCAGGAAACCCAAAAGATCATCTCACCTTTAGAAAGGTTCAGCAGTCAAGGCATGAGCAGTTTCTTGCCCAAATGGCTAAGGAGCCTCTTCGATGCCCATCTTCCTCTCGAAATAATTGGTGCAGCCAGGAGCAGATGTGTCTCACTGTCATGAAAAGTCCTAAGTTATTAAAACATTTTAAATGCCATATTCTAAAGGTCTCTGAAAGATTTGAAGAATACCTATATAACTGAAATATATTTCTATACATCTAGAAAATCTAAATAAACATGACTACAAGCTTAACCATTTATAGATGAGTATCTATTAACTTATATTTCTTAATTATACATTATATTTTTTAAATGAAATACACAAACACAATACCTTAATCAAAATCAGAAATATAACAAAACTGACCTTAAATTTGCATCCATAGATCAAGATCCATACCAATGCAAATTATTCATATCTATATCATATCCTCCTTTAATGTAAACAAACATTTATAGTCAATATTTGGGAATATGGGCATAGATTTTTTTCCCCAGACTTCTTCCTGCTGTATGGGGGCATGGTTAATCAGGTCTTTCATGGTGTATATTGTATGCTAGGTTCATCTCAGTCAGCAGTTGGGTGAAGTTATTTTTTGAGGGTGTTCATTGCAACCTATTGGGGGGTATGGTCTATCAAACCATATAGGTCTAGAAGCAATCTACAGGTTCTCATATTCTGGGAAAACAAAAGAAGAATCTTTTTTCCAAAGCAACATATCCTTAGACTCAAATATTGGAGTCAGGATACCTTTATGTTGGTTTAACTTAGCAGTCTATAAAATGAATTGTCTCTCTCTTCTTAGCTCCTTCACACTCAAAAATTCCAAAGAAGACACAATAATATACATAATCCAGACTCTCAATGAATTTTCCATTTTCATGTGGCTTATTTATTTTTGTTCTGTCTCTTTAAAGACTTTACCTCTTTTTCTGTATTCTTTTTACTCTCTCTCCCAAGCCTATGTACATTTAGCTAACATTTTACCCATTTAGGAGTCTTTTATGTCTGAATCTGTTCTTATTGCATTGTCTGTAATCCTTTACTGTCCAGGAGCGCTTTTGCTTTATGCTTTTAAAATGCTAAGTGTTTAAGAATCTAAGCTGCATCATTACTAGGTCAAATATGGCACCACCTGCTTGCCTGCCCAGTCTAAAACTTAAGCTGCGCAATTACTATGACATATACAGTACTGCCAGCTAGTGCTGCATATATGGTACTCCAGCATGGCAGAGCCACTTGTGCCTCTGAGCCACATACCGCCCCAATTCCAGGCACAAAGCTGGTCCACGTTGCATTTAAGCAAGCTGCAGCAGTCTGCTCACAACCCAACTCAAATGCTCTGTAGTCAGACCTTCTGCCTGAAAGAGGCAGAGTTCATGCCAGCAGCAGCCCACAAAGTTGGCATTTTAAAACCACTGCTTTTTTCCTGCTAGAGCTGAATCAGGAAAATCTCTCTTAAAGGAGCTGCGGCAAGCCACAAGCCTCAAGCAAACAGCAAGAAGCTGTGTTAAAGTCTGTATATATATATATATATATATTTGGCTAGAATTCCTTCCCAAGCCCTCTCAGATTTTATGTGGATTTAATTGGCCATGTGGGCACCAATTTTTAGGAGGAGGGCCTACTGGTTCATTCTGGCTGCCTGGCTACCTTAGCCTCGAAATAACCTCACAGAAACTGTATTATTTAAAACACTGCTTGGCCCATTAGCTCTAGAATCTTATTGGCTAACTCTTAATTTTTATTTGCTAATGTATATAATATAAAAAGAAATTCATAACAAAGCTAGCAGAGGCAATCTTGGCCTGATGCATCTCAGAGATTAACCAATGATTGGATATTCAAATACAAACAGTTTATATTGATTGATTAGAAATGTTCACTGCAACAGAGAATACAGCTTGAACTTGGGTAGGACTGTGAGATAATATCTACAGTAATAAAGTCCTCACTTGTTTCTCCGAACAGCTATGAAACTACCCTATGATCCAAATCCCCGTAAAATGGTTTTGAATGTAAGATGGAACAGTCCAGCTTCAATAACTAAAAATAGAAATGCAGCATTTATCTCTAAAAATGGATTTGTGGACTGGGAAACAAACTTTTCTACTGTCTTTAAAGTAAGACAGTCTTTAAGAAAGCATTCCCAAAATTACTGCACTAGAAAAACCAAAGGATATATGATCTCTTCCAGAGTAACTCCCTTATTTTCCAAAATGTGTTGGACAGTTTGGGGTTTTGTTTTTGTTCATATTTTTATTTCTTCCTCGCATTTTTTCTCTCATTGTACGTGTTGAGGACAAGCACCTTCTCACTCTGTATATCCTCTCCAAGTGACTAACATGGTATTGTGTATGTAGTAGCAAAACAAACAAACCAACTAAAAAAAACCCTTTTATTTTTATTGAATTAAATCAGTTTTGTTAATACTTTTCAACAAATTGATGGCTTTAATATAGTAGGACTTATAAGTAGATAAACAATAGATTTTACATTTTCTCTACTCAAAAACTTAGAAATTATTAAATTGTTAAATATTATTAAATATTCTCTTAGGACTAACCTATGAAGTTACAGAATTAAGTAGCATAAGCCTGTATTACCTCTAGTACTTTGTATAAAGTCAGTCTAGAAAAAAGCATTATTCTTTGACATTCTCCATGGTGTCTAATCAATCAATCAAAACCTTTTATAGACAAATGATGACTTACTCCTCAAAATCATTAAAGCTTGAAGTAAAAGGTTCCTAATATGTCTAGCCACGTTTCATTTTCTAGTTTCTGTGCCTATGCACTTATATGCATGTTTATCTTTGTTACTTTTTGATTGTATTAATGAAACACCTTGACCAAGGCAACTTATAAAAGAAAGCATGCAATTTGTAGCATCATGATTCCAAAGTGTTCAAAATGTTACAGTCAAAGACCATCATGACAAGGAAGATGATAGCAGGCAGGATGGCAGGCATGAGGCTAGCACAACAGCTGAAAGTTCATATCTGATCCAGAGAAACTAGGCAGAGAAAACTAATTGGGAATGTCTGGGTTTTCAAACCTTAAAACACACCTCAAGGACACATCTCCTCATACAAAAGCACACTCCCAAATCCTTCACAAACTGTTTCACCAAGTAGTAACTAACTATACAAACACAGGAGCCCATGGAGGCCATTCTCATTCAATCCACCATGAATGTTCAGGCATGTGCAAATTTGTGCATGCATGTTTATGGAGCTCAGAGGCCAACCTCAGGTGTCCTCCCTCAGATTTCCCTCTTGCATCTCTCATTGGTCTGGAGCTTGCTAAGTGTGTAAGACTGGTTACATAGAAAGTCTCAAGAATCTCTTTGCCTTTGCCTTCTAGGCCCTGGGAAGTTAGGAGTATACCAACACACTCAGCTTTCTTATGTGAGTTCTGGAGATTGAACTACTGTCCTCAGTCATGTGTGAACATTTTACTTGCTTAGCTGTCTTTCTAAGTCAGAGAGAAAGCCTCAAAGTGACCCTTCATGACCTACTTCTGCCAGCATGGTCCCAATAATAAAAAAGGTTCTACTTCCATAAACAGCAACAACAACTGGGAACAACTGTTTACATGTATAGGGCATTTCACATACAAATCATAGCACCTGGAGATACTGAGAGGCAATTCTTATATTTTTCCAAAATGAGGAGAAACATACATTTATTAGACAATCAAGTAGAGTTATTATACTTTCAGATACTTTTACTTTTAGACTGCTTCAGAAATAATATGATATTCCGTGTTATTTACAGTTTTTATTCATACCTTTTTCTTATATATGATATATTTTGATCATGTTTCTCCCCTCCACTTCTACCAGATCCTCCCCACCTTCCTACCCACTCAACATTATGTTCTTTCCCTTTGTCTTTCAAAACAAAACAAAACACAAAAATAAATCAAATCTTCATTTTTTGAGGGCTATGAGAACAGTGATTTAACAGCAGTCCTGAAGCTCTGAAATAATGAGTGAGGAGGTCTTGCTGAGAATATCTCACCAGGGTTTTTACTGTCTTTCAGAGGTTTCTTTTAGAAAAAAATTCCCTGCCATTAAGAGACCATACAGCCTTCCAAAGTTAGAGGCTTAAGGGTGGGGACACAGCTAAGCCCTGGATGCTGAGGCTGTTAATGGTGTCAGGTTAAAATACTGCCATATAGATGAATAGGAATACATACATACATACATACATACATACATACATACATACATACATACATATATATGTATATGTATACACACACACACACACACACAAACATACTTCCTTGACTTCTGTTACGGGAGTTAAGATATACAGTACAAATAAATCCATACAGAAAGAGAAATGTTTTGTAATGAAATTATTTCATGCTTATTCCTCTAGGGCCAATACAGAATCTACCTGCCCGAGAGGTGGAATGAGTATCCTCTTCTCGATTAAAGGACCAAAACTAACAACAGTAGCCAAACTGCAGGTGAGCTAAGGATCAAGAACTTATTAGCTTCTCTTATGGTTGTAATTATGTATGTAATTATGACTTCAGATAATACGTGCAGCCAGCCAAGAGGCCCACATGCTTAAGCACAGACTTGGGTTGAAACTGCAGCCATAAAAAATGGCCTTTGGAATCCTAATCCATTAAAACAAGAAGGAATTTAAGCAGACATGTCAAACAGATGAGAGATTAAGAAACTAAGGCCCCTGACAGTTAAGAGACCTTTCAAAGATCACAGAACTGTCAAAGTCAAATCACAGTCAGTCAGGCCTCTTCATGGATGTCATATCTGCAATTGCCTGCTTAGTATTGTTGTGAAGCAGAAGACCAATTCTTACATTTAAGGTTAGGAATGTCACCTACATCCACACAAACTGGAATTTTGAGATACAGCAAAGAGAGAGCAACACTAGAGACAATAGGAAAAATAATGGTTTTCATTTTTGTCTTTGTCCAGTGAGTTCTCTTCTTTTGGCTAGACATGAAGCTGTGGGAACTTTCCCCTGTATTCATCTATTCCCTGGGAAGGAAGCTCAATGTTAAGAGGAAACTAATTCCTCACCAAGTAATGATAAATTGCCTAGATTGAAAGTTCACACTATATACACATTTGAAAATCACAGACATCTTACAAAATTAAATTTCCATCTAGTGAATTTGAAAGGATTCTTTGGAGAAAAATGTTTTAAGTACTGCTTCTGTGATCTGCATTTGTTGTTCTGTGTTTAGGGCTCACTCACAGGTACCTGAAAACACTCATAATGGTCTTTCTTTTTTGTTTTACCTTAATGGATAATGTTTTGAGTGTAACTACTGGTGTTCCTCTTTCATAAAACACAAAATGCTATCGAGGTTTGGGATTTACTCAGTTATACAGATTTTGCTGAAACTAAACACAAAGTGATTGTCTTAGTCAGAGTTATTTTAGGTGATGGCTTATATGTGATGATAATAGACCATGACCAAAGTAATTTGGGAAGGAAACGGCTTATTTGGTTTATGCTTTCTTATCATAGTTCAACATCAAAGGAAGTTGGGACAGGAACTCAAACAGGGCAGGAATCTGGAGGCAGGAGGTGAGACCAGAGGACATGGAAGAGTGCTGTTCCTAGTTACTCAACCTTTCTTATAAAACCCAGACTATCAGCTCAGGGATGGCTCCACCCACATTGGGCTAGGCCCTCCCCCATCAATCACTGTGATAGTTTGACTAGGTTTGGCACCCCGTAGACTCCTGTGTTTGAATGTTTGGCCAGAGGTAATGACACTATTAGGAGGTATGGCCATGATGGAGTCTGTGTGGCTTTCTTGGAGAAAATGTGCTGCTGTGGAGGGAACTCAACCATGCCCAGTGAGGCAGTTCACTTCCTGTTGCCAGCAGATCCAGATATAGAACTCTCAGCTAGCTCTGCAGCACCATGTCTGCATGCATGCTGCCTTGCCTCATACCATGATGATAATGGACTACACTCTGAATCTGTAAGTCAGGCCCTATTAAAAGTTTTCCTTTATTACTGTTGTCATGGTCATTGTGTCTCTTCACAGCAATAAAAACACTACGGCAATCACTAATTAAGAAAATGCTCTACAGGCTTGCCTACAGACTCATCTTATGAAGGTATTTTCTTAACTTCGGTTCCTTCTGTTGATATGACTATAGCTTGTCTCAAGTTGACATAAAACTAGCCAGCACACTTATCATAGCTTTAACAAGTTTAGCCATACGAAATGTCTTGTATGCATTCAGACTTTTTTGAATACCACAGAAACTAAATTTCCTATAATAATTGATATGAATGGATTTGTAGTGTGTTTCTAACTCATCTGAAAATTATCTTTACAAGTGTTAACTGTACCAGTTAAACTAAGATGTAGTTACTTCAAATAGATGAAAAAGTTCAATATTTTGAGTTCCAATATTTTAAATAAAAATATATTTATAATTGGAAATATATTTTTTTCATACAAGTATACTATCTTCTGAGTCTTTCTCTCACTTTTCTTCATCCTGTCCCTCTATAGACTCTGCTCTGCTTTCCCATAATTCTTAGGCCCCCAATCCCCACCCAGCTTTTGCTCTTTGTTATACACATAGACACATATTTTGCCTCACACATGCTAGCAAATGCTATATCATCAAATTGCATCCTCAGATTTCTGTTTTTTAATAGCTACACCAAATTCTACATCACATGCCAGAGTCCAACACTACCTTTCTACAGCACCTGATGCTATATAAACTTAAGGAGCAATGAAGTACATTGGTCTTAAGTAAGAGTTCAAGTCATACAATCTGAGTTCAAAATCTACCATCTTTTGACTACAAATCATTGTCCTTTAACCTTTCTTGGATTTGAGTTTATTACTTTTAATACCTAACAGAATTGTTCTAACAACCTAAAGTTATTGTCCTACTTTGCTTTCTCCCGATGTGATAAAAACACCTTTGCCAAAGGCGGCTTGGGAGAGGAAAGTGACTATTTCACCTTACTTACAGTCTACAGTCCACAATGAAGGAGAGTCAGGGGAGGAACTCACAGGTAGAACTAGGAAGTAGGAACTGAGGCTGAGACAATAAAGAAATGCTGATTACTGGATTGTTCTCCATGACTTGCTGAACTTGCTCTTTTATACAACCCAGGACTAGCTGCCCAGGGGCTACCCTGCTCCTAGTGGCCTGGGACCCAAATTAATCAAGAAAATGATCCAACAGACTTGCATACAGGCCAATCTTATAGAATCATTTCCTCAACCTGAAGTTTCCTCTTGCCAGTTATATTAAGCTATCCAAAATTAATTAGCAGTTATAGATTATATAATATATACAGTATACTATATATGTATATGTGTGTGTATTTGTCTATTTCTTTGAAAACCCAGTAAGTAATAAATGTAACTTAAGGCTAATATCTAACATTATCATTATTATCTATAGTAAAATAGAGCTTCCATTCAATAAGGTGACTCAGGAAGTTGATTAATCTTTCAAATTATTTTTTAATCAGAATTAAATAGTGTTTTCCTTCGTATTATTCATTGTATAGAAAATGAACTTCAAACTTAGTGACTTTAAAAACCTTAATTCCTAATTCCTACAGATTATCAATACAGGTATGGTACATAGCATCCCATCACTTGGGAGACCGCATTTCACATGGCTAAGAACAAATGAGGATCAAATGGAAAGATACACTTCCAACCACATGCTTTGCTGGCCTCTACTTCTTACAAACTGTTCATCCAGGGACTTTGGTTCCGTTTTGGCTGTTTGCCATGGGTGACCTTCCATTACCTTGACATGCTGATCTCTTTATAGGACAATTTATCACACTGCAGGTTCCTTTGTCAAACCAAATTGAAGCCATAGCTGTTTAGTACCTAAGTGTGGATGATCATCTATCACTCTTCTCCCATTCGCTGGAAAAGTGTGGGTCAAACTCTCATTTAAAGAAATGAGATTGCACAAGAGTTTGACTGTTGTGGCAAGAGGGTTATCAAGAGTCCTCTTTGAATACCTCCAAAACCTCATAAACGTACTCCAGAAATTAATGGGATTAATGTATCAAAACATTAAGAGTATCTTGCCTTGAAGACCAGATCATCAACGACTACAAGCTCATATTCCACTTTACTAAAAGTTCTATAAGATGAACAGACTGACCATTGCTTCCTCAAGAATGTTGGTCCTCCAATAAACAGATGTGGCCCTCACCAAACACTGGAGGTACCAATGATATTAGCCCCATCATTCACAATCTATATATTATACTCACTATCCAAAAGTTCAACTTATATACCTTTCATCAGTGTAAATGTCAATATAATGGTCCTCAAAAAATGTCCATACTCCAGCCTGTAAACACACAAAATTTTTTTATAACAACAAAATAAACAAACAAAAAATTTCATAGTTTAAGAGGCATGGAAGATATAATTACGGATCATGAACTAGAAAGACAAATCGTTAAAAACAAGGAGCATATCCTACCCGTAGTCAGAGAAGGAGCCGTAAAGACAGGAGAGTTGTTAGGGAGATGCAACATTTTAATCTTTGAAGCAGAAAAAAAAGGGACATGAGTCAATGAATGCTAGACAGCTTCTAGAAGGTACAAAACCAAGAAACCAGATTCCAGCCTGGAGGCGCTAAAACCTAATACAGATTGCTGACAACTTGATGAGATCAGTGTTGGACTCCTAACCTAAAGATCATGCTATTAAAGTGGTATTGTTTAAGTCACTATATTAGTGTCAATTTATTACAACAACAATATTAAAATAGTACAATGGGAACATATGCCAACTTCTAGTGAGAAAAATTATATACAAGTACTTAATGAGAATAGAGGGTCATTATATGATGTAAAGTATTATGGATCATTAAAGGTAAACAAATTCTACTTCAACAACCAATTGTAAGCCATGAGCTATTTTTAAAAATATATTGTATTATAAAATCATTACTTATCGTCAAAAGCAGAAAGAATAAAAATACTATTTTTATTTAACAAATATTTATAGAACATTCACTGTGGAATACAGTTACAAATATTTTATTAAATCATTCATTTATTTATTTAACCATAAAAGGAAGTTATTATTACCATTCTGTTTTAAGGTGACAGAATCAAAATACTTGCCTAAGATCACACAGTTTTATAACAGACAAGGAAAAGATTTAAGTTCTCTAATTTCACAATTCATACTTCAAACCACTAGCTATATTTAACAATTTAAACAAAATTATGATAATAAAGTAACTATATATAAATATATACACACATATTTTCTCTAAAATTCACTTCATAAACTTTTTGACTTAAGCAACTGAACATACTAAGTATTCTGCATCATTCTTCCCAATTTATTTATTCGCCAATTACTTACTGTATCCTGTGACAATGGACACATAGAGAAAGCGAAATAGAGTTCATAGATTAGTGATGACACAAAAGAGTAAATAATTTACAGTGTGACAAAATAATATAAATAAATATTAATATATTTTAAATAAAATAGACTCAAGCAAAACCACCTCTATGGGCTTATTCGCAAACGAATTCACAATTATATGAAGAAATAACATGTATAAATAAATACTTGCTTGACATCTTACACACTATACTACCAGCATGTAACTCATGCCAAGAGGAGGAGAAATGCTTTATATTTGGGAGAATTGACAAAGGGGGCGGCAGTTCATGGTTCAAATAAGGAGGGGTTTATGGAGTTTAGTATTTTAGAAAGACTATTCTGGCAAACAAGGAAGAGTACACTTGTTATGTGGTAAAGCTAAAGGCCATCAGCTTGGTGGGACACACCTGAAAGTATGGGGACAAGAATAAAGCAAAGCTAGTAAATAGTCAATGAGGAAGCAAGTTTTTAAAAAGTGGTATTAGAAGGCACCAGGACCCCAAAGTGCCATTACTCCTTCACAGCCCTTTAGGAAACAGACTTTCAGGGAATGTCAATAGCAAACCATAATTATGAGAAGTTATAGTGGGTGTTGTTTAAACAGCAGGTAAGGAACGGTCAAAATAGTGCCTGTTGTTGTAAACAGTTTGGTCATTAACTTAGGGGCAACTAGAGTCTGAAGAGTTCCAAGTGCCACAACCTGGGCATATGTTACTTTACCATGATAAAAAGGACTTTGTTAATTTGATTAAAATCATAGACTTGACAATGAGAGGCAACATAATCAAATGGATTTTTCAAAAAACAGTGATTTGAGATGTAAGGATGGAAAGGAGAGAAGACAGAGGAGCACGGGGTGCCATCCCCTGATGCTAACTAGAAGATGGAGGAAGACAGCCCCAACATGGAGATTGTCAGTGGTCTCCAGAACATTCCAACAGTCTTCTGCTCACAACAATCAAGGAGCAAAAAAGAAAAGAAAGGATAAAAGAAACCTCAACCTGACACCAGCAAGAAGCTAAATTTGGCAAACAATTAACCCTTTAATGAACAAACGCTCCAGATTCCTTCATTGAGCCTTCAGAGGAAAAGCAGGGCCTGTGCACACTTTGAGTCTAGTCCACTGAGGCCCATACGGAAATATAACATAAAAAAAATAAGGGTTGTTTTGAGGTGCTAACTTTGTGGTAATTCATTACAGCAGCAATAGTAAAATAACAAGATTGTAAGATCAACTTTTTCTTTAAAAACCCAATCATATTGATTTAAGAATAATGTATTATGCTAATATAAATTTAACTTCTTAAAGTCAGCAATTTTAAAATATGTTAGAGGCATAAATCAATGTGTTCTTAACATTTTTATTGTTAAATTCTTTAGAATCTAAAAGTCACTAAAAGGCAAAAGGAGGATATAAGATGCAATTATAGTTTAATATTTTCATTGTACTTAAAGGTAAAAGAATAATCAATTTTTCTTCTTTAAACTCTCATGGTAAATGAATGAATTATATTAATTTTTTTCATACTTTTTAAAAGACCACAGTCAAGTCTCCACAAAACTCTTTCTTAGAACATCTGTATGAATAAATTCTTGGCTTAAAATATTAATGTGTTTAATTTACAAAAGCAAAACCCACTATGCCTTGCTTATTATCTACATAGTCACTGACTTGATCCTTATTAGCTCCAAGAAATAAAGACCATGTCTATGTACTCTTTGACTTGTATTCTCATTAACACTGTCTAGCAATAGCCCTGGCCCAGGCTTTTGTTCAATAAGTGAGTGGATATGCTTTGAAGGCAAGTTTTAAAATACTGTAAACAAAGTTTCTGGAACTACTAACTCACTAGAAAACAAACAAAGTAAGAAGTACCCATACTGAGAATAAATCCAGAAATTATTTTAAATATTTTCTGCAGAAATTTTAAATGTTATGCTTGCTTCCTGCATTCTTAAGAGTCATCTAACATAATTCAAATTCCCTATGAAGTTGGGATCTTTACTATTAAGATATTGTGATGTTCATGGACCTATTAAAACTCTTTGAACTGAAGATGCTTACTGAAAATGTCTTCTCTATCCATTTTCGTCAGTGTTTGTATGTGTGTATGTGTTTATATGTAGTTGTTTATTGTGTGTGTGTGCACATGTGTTTATATGGGACAATCACTGTGAAAGACTCAAGAGGAGGTGCTCTTTCCACCATGTGAGTCTCTGGGATCCAGTTTGACCCTCCTGCTTGCCAGAAAGTACCTTCAAGTGTCTGAGCCCTCTCTCTGTCCCTCTCTTTTTTAATTTCACCTTTATCCTTCTCATAAAAATCAAGTGAAACCAGGCAGGATAACATACAGCTGTCGTCTTAGCACTTGGCTGAGACAGAACTGCTGTTGAGGCCAACCATGGCTACACAGGAGAAAACAGCTTCCAAAGGAAACAAAAATTAAGTGAATCACAGTAGGCTACCTGAGAAGGGCAACATGGACATCTTCGTACACTACCAAGTCAACCACCTGCTCTTCAAAGAGAATCTAATCTTTTGAACAACACTGTCCAACAGAAACATAATGGGAACCATATTATGTAAATTTAAAAATTTGGAACACTTTCAATATAATGACCAATACCTAAAATTGATGAGCATTTCGTATCCGTTTTTGATATGTCTTAGAATCATGCCCATACCTTACAGAGCAGACTGTATTTTAAACTAGTCATAAGAAGCTAGTGGCCACCATGGGGTTCATAGGCTGCATCTTGAGATACTTTCTTCCTGTCCCTATCTGAACTCCACATCCTACCAACCTGTAGCTCCTACTGTGTCATCTACATTGTTGGGCCATTTGGTAGAAAAAAGGAGTTTGTTTCAAGTCTGCCTTCTCTCTTCTCCAGCCTATTTTGCTCCCAAGATTTCCTTAATGAACAGAATTTATGCCAGGTGTTAAGTGACAGCAAACTGTCCTTATAAATAAACCAATACTACACGGAGTGAATGGTACCGGTGTTCCTTATTCCTTTCTCCTTTACTTTGTCCATGTTTCACACTTTGAATAAGAACTCTCTGTTGCACAGAGCAATTCCAGAAATAAAATACAAGGAAAGGGTTTGGGATGGAGGAAGAGTTGTATTCTTGTACCACTACCCCCACCAGGCTGAGTGAAGCTGATGTAGGGTGGGTGCGGGGTTGCAAGCATTGAAAGGACCATAAGGGTTCCTCTGAGTAGGACTCTACTTGACTTCCTAAGAACCTTCCAACCAAGCCACCGGTCAAGGCCATTCCTGCTCCTGGTCGCCCGGGTTGCACCCCACAGGGCGGGTGGCTGGCAGCCCCTGCTCAGAGGAGCTACCTGATGGGGGGACCCAGGGCACGGCCTCACATTTGGGGAGACGGTCGGACTGACACCCACCAGGAGGAGAGGGCGTCCTCCTCACAAGGTCAACCCTCGGCTCTCCGGTGCGCAGGCGCCCCACCACCACCCTGCGGCGCTGGTCCGGCAGCCCAGAGCCCGCCCGCAGAGCCCAGGCGTCCCGCCGGGCCTGGACACGAAAGCCTCTTCACGCCGGGCCGCGACCCCGCGCTGACCGCTTCGTGACTCTTCCGCCGAACAGACGCAGCTTAGCCGACCAATCCCAGAGAGAGGACCGTCCTCTTCGGCTGCTCGGCCTTTCGGCCCTTCGGCTCCTCGGCTCCTCGGCATTTTCCGTGGCCGGGCCCTCGGCGGCTCTCCTCAGACCCGGGAAGCGGGCTTCGGCTTGGTGTGGTTTCCCGAGTGTCTCTTCTTCAGCCACTTCCGGGTCTTCTGTCGTTCCGGAAGCCCGCGAATCCCGGAAGCGGGGCTGCGGCAGATTCGGCTGGGCAAAGCTCAGCGTGCCCGAGAATGTTTGAGGACAGGTTCCGCAGACCCCGCAGGTCAGTGTCCGCCCGAAGCGCAGCCTCAGGCCCGGCTGCGGGCCCGGCAGTCTCGGAGGACGGCCCTGCGACGCTCGCCTGGGCTGCAGGCCGCTGTGCCTCCTGTCTCTCTGGAAGGAGCCGCTGTGTCTCTTGGTTTCCGGAAAGGCAATAAAACAAATCCAGACTCCTAGTTTTCCCCCTGGTGTAGCGCCGTCACACAAACAGAGCGACACTGCTAGGACCGAGCTACTGCATTCCCCGATGCGACTTTGCAGACAGTCCCGAAATCCCCTCCACGTCGTAGTACCTTGGCTTCTTAAACTCAGATTTAAAAATATCTCGGGGTTCATAATCAGAATGTACATGAAAAAGGTTGTGTATTTCAGTGTGTTGGAGTTTCGACCTTTTTGAGAGCACATTGACTTAAACACATTTTTGGTTATCTGTGCGCAGAGGTATGGAAGGTTTTCTTATGAAATAGCTTGTGGAATGTATTGAAATTCATGGGTTTGATAAAAGGAATGTGATAATCATTTCTGTTTTTCTTTTGGGATCTTTAAAAGTCGTTGGTTCACTAATTTATTTACGTGCCATTTTCCCCACACCAGATACTTAGCAAAAAGACTTCACGGAGTGAAAAATATCCAGTCTATCACCTTCAGATATCCAGCTTTTCATGTTGACAATTTTTTTTTTATAATTATAGGATGACTAAGAGCCCCAACTCCAACCCCCCTTACCAGTTTGTAGTAAAAACACCTTCCAGGAATGTGTGGCCTTTAGATAAACCTGAACAGAATGAATTTGAAGTGGCTGACTTTTCTTTTTTCTTTCTTTTTACTGACTTGATCTCTTTTGTATTACCAATTACTTGTATCCAGAACGATTACAGTTGAAAGACCATGAGCCAGGGGATTTGAAAAAGGAGTCAGCAGAATTACTTAGGAAAAAAAAAACCTCATTTTTTTTCTTTAAAAAGTAAAATAACAGAACATAATAGACCACTAAAATGAAAAGAATTAGGTTCTAGTCCTGATTATAGTTTGCCCCTGCCCAATTTTACCTTTTGGCCTAATTCTCCTCTTTAGTAATTAGAGGTAGCACTCAATCTGTGGTTTGAAAATTGTTCCATAAAAGAACTTTAGTAGAAATTTCCTGGAGCCATGCAGAGGAGAGACAAAGCAAGCCGACTGTCAGCTGTAGTTTAACAAGCACAGCTATTTATGTCTTCTTTTATAACAGTGTCCCTGTTAAAGTTTAATTCATATCTTGGAGCCGATGATCTGCCTTTCCTTTGCGCGTAAAAATTCTCTTTCTTAGGACAATTGAACACTTGTATTCAGTATGCATTCACTTGCTCATTCTGGCATTCTAAAATTATATATTCATAGTTTCTAAAAGTGGCAAATATAGTAATGCTGCTTCATGTTTATGAAATATTTGTTTCAAGGTTAGTTCTGTCTTTACGATGGGTCATCATTCCTATTTCTCTTCCTCTCAGGTAGTCTTGTTTTTTTAACTGTAATTCATGCTTTGCTTAATCGATTGGTCATAATGTCCTTGCCATAATTTTTTTTGACTAATTCAGTTGCTGAATTAGCCTTAAAGTTACGTGCAGTCTTGCTGGTCATCACTTCTCTAGTAAAATTAGGAATCTAGCACCATGTGTTCCTCAAGGCAATCAAGTAATTTTCGAAGTGTGAGCCAAGTCAGATTTTATGTCTGAAGCAAAATTCACTTAAGATTGCACCCTCCCCCACAGTTGGGCAACAAGAATACAGGTTACATGTTCCTCTCTCTTTTATGTGAAGGAGGCTGCCCCGCTTTTATTTCTTCAGAATGTGAGAGAAACCTGGGAAGAGAAGCCTCTACCGTTCCATTTCCCCATGACTGTGAGCCTGTCACTGTCCCTTTTAACACAATACCGTGGTTTTTATACATGGTAGTAGAGATAGGGACAAGGATTATATATCCTCTGGCCTTGCTAGTATGGCCTTTTTGTCTGTCCAGCCTATTTCCTTCAATACAGTCAGAAAGTCCCTTTCTACATTGTTTTTTTACTCTGTTTAATATGTATTCCTTTTATCAGAGCTCAGATTTCTTACCTGAGTGAGCAAAGTAAGATAAAATACCATCCAAGTTGTCTTTTCTTTCTTATTAAAACACAAAAGCCAGGAGCTGAAAAGTAATTCTGTCTCTATCATGTGCAGCCCCTGTGTTCACTGGATGAGTTGGCATGACATCTACCATACACATAAATCTGTATTCATAATAAATGATCATGCCACATTTTTCACCCATATAAGTCTCTTTGTTTAGGTTTGACATTCAATCCCTTTGGCTGATTCTCTGACCGCATGTATAGGGGGAGGGAATGTGGATGAGAGCATGGGTGATTTACCACATTCCTTTAATTCTTTTCTCCATCTGTACTTCTGAAAGCTTGGTTATGAATTTGGTATTTTGAATGATTCCTAGGAGCAAAAATTTGCTTTTCATTTTGTGGAATTACATTTGATTCAAGCTCAGCAACTACCCCACCCATTCTAAGTTTGTGTTTGTTGCAGTCTTGTAGTGATTACCAGAAATTTACTGTTACCTTCATCTTAAATTATTTTTTGATTTAAAGTAGAGATTATAACAGCTACTGTATTATAATGGTTTTAGGACACAATATAAAGTAAATAGTATATGGTACAATTATGTATCATATCGTAATTTTTCCTGTTCTATGGTTGATACCTCTTTGTTTGAGGATATTTTCCCATTCTTTTTTTGCTATAAAAATTGCAATTAAATCTTTGTTATAATAATTTTCAAGTGATTTGGAATTCTTCTCTTAAGCAGTTTGATTTTAAAAATCTCTGAGTTCATAGAATGATTTGAAGCCATTTCTTCAGGTATTTTATCTGGTTGTTTGTGCATTCTTGGGTTGTAGGTTTCCTGTAGTTGGAATCCCTGCACTTTGAAAATAATTCCTTCTGTGTGCTCTGGTGCCACCTGAAGGTATTTATACTTCCAGGCCATTGTCACCTTGTCCGTAGAGGGCACAAGTACGGAACAAGGCTCTGCCACTTCTAGCCCTGTGGCTCAACAGCAGTTACTAATCTTTGTGTCCCATTTGTTATTTTTTCCTTCGCTCTCTCTTTATCTTGTATCCTGCTCCTTTTTCAGCATTCTCCGGCATCAGTGCTCACTCTTACCATGCCTTCAATTGGAAGGGGCTGCTTGCTTTGTCCCAGTTTCCTCCCCCTTTCCAAGCTTTGCTATACACTTCCTGTAAATTACCAGTTTGTTTACAATTGTTTGTTTCCCCAGTTAATGAAGAATATGGTAGAGTAAAATGACTTGTCCGGAGTCTCTTTGTTCCTCTGGTGTGCACTCAAGCATCTCTTTAGTGTTGCTGCTTACTCTTTGTATGATGCAGAAAGAGCAGGTTTCTAAAAGTATGCAAACCTTGCTGCTTTCTTTTTATTAAGTGGGTAAGGCTAGGTTAAGGTGTTGGAAACTTTGTTTTAAGGTTTAAAATAGCGTTTTGGTTAACTTTAGATACTGAAACAAGTAAACAGTAGCTAAAATAAGCAAGACCTTGGGGGTGAGTATGTTTGTTTGTTTTGGGTGTGTGTGTGTAAGATGAATTGTAGTCTTGGAAAATCTACCATTTGCTTTTGGTTTCTTCCTCTTTCCAAATGGGAATAAAATCCCCCCCACACACACACACAAAGCTTGTCCCTGCTCTCCTTTTTGAGAACTCTGTACCTTTTTTATCATTGTACAATTTTAGAAAAGTTAAGAAAATACTAGAATTTTTATAAGAGCTGTGTTCAAGCTAAAGAATTTGGAGACCTAATGTCCACAGTTTGAAATCTTGATATATCTATCTTGTTTGTATCCAAATGAGTATTACTGTGATTTATCACATTGTCTCTCTATGAAATATTGAAACTGAATCTTTCTTTGACAGAGGGAGAAACAACAGCATAAGAGCAATTCATGTAGCAAGCTTGGCAGAAGTGGGATTTGAACTTATAAATTTTTGGATTTTAGGCCTGTGCAGGGTGCTAGAGGTAAGGTGTTATAATGTATCTCAGCATAGCTTTACCTATGTTTAAAGTATTCTCTGGGAATCCAGTAAGTCCCTTTCTGATTCATGTCCCATTTGCTTGTATTGATTTCAGTACAATGGACAGTAAGTCTGACTACACAAAGAAGATAACATAGATTCAGAACTTAAGATATACGATTAGAGATTATTCATATGACCTCCAGTATGAAGTTTTAGCCTAAAACTTTTAGAAACGTAGAAAGAAATAAAATGGAGTTACAGTTCCATTCATTTTTGAGCAGTAGAATTCCTAGGATAGTATAGCAGTGACTTTGTCCTATGAAGGGTGTGTTCCTTGTTGCTAAGATGCAAAAGAACCTGGCAGGGGAAGTGGGTATGTGTGATAAATTAGAGATTAATCGGAATTCAGAGGTTTCTGCTGACAAAGTTTACAGACCTGTAAATTTAAATGTAGAATTTCTGTAGGCAGTATGCATTGACAAATATGTTTAATGGTAATACATCTAGTACTGAGAGTCCCAGAACAAGTCAATAATAATGTGTATATTGATAGCAGTATTGGAGGAGATGTTACTTGGTATTATAGCTAAAATCCATGTTATCCTCTTAATCATAATTACATTAATATTGACAGGCCCTTGACAATACCCACATTATTATTGATAGATTTCTGTCAATAACGTGTTTTTAAATAAAATATATTCATTCAAAATTTGCACCACACTCAATAAAAGCTTTAAAGTACATCCCAAAAATTTCTTTCTTCCTCAATGAGATAAAATCATTTGTTATGTTTTTTTTAATGTGATGTTGATGATAAAGGTTTTATTTTTGGCAGTGAAAATAAAAAAGAAAACAGGAGTCATTTAAGGCATAAGGTTGTATGTTGCTGCTCTTTCAAACCCTATTTTCAGGATTTTTTTTTTTTTAATCTGAAAGAAAAGCAGTGTGGCATGTTCCCTGGTAAAATTTCAGCAGGCGACCCTTTTAACAGTTCTTAGTGCTGGGTCATTTAGTCTTAAACATATTTATTTGACAACTTAGTTTTTATTACCTTAACGCTATTAGGTATTATACTTTTTATTTGCTCCTAACTTTGCCTTCAGCATCTTTCCCATGTATCCTTAAAGTACTAGAATCTGTCTCTAATGTTAATATGTATATCACAGATTATAATTTTAATCACTTTAATGTGACTGCTTGGATAATAAATATTTTTTAAGTTGAGCATGATTTAGAAAGTGAGGGAGAAATGTATCAAGTTGTGTATTAAAAGGTGGACTAGGATGAAACTTGCCTGGGCATTTTGAAAAATATCAATCTATTATTATTTTAATTCAGAATAATTTTAGTTTTCAGGAGCAAAAAGATTGACAGATTGCCTTTTTTTTTAATCTTTTCAACTTTGAGCCAGCCTTTATGAAACTTAGCACCAGTTTAAAAGAACCCAAAAACATGGAAGTATAAAGCTTACCTAACTTGAAAGTAAAGAACCTATGGACTGACTGGTGGTTGAGCATTGGTATTGGTAATTACTGTAAAAGGAGCCGAGAAACTACTGGCTTACTGAAAGTAGTAGAAATTTATTTATCCAAAAATATAATTAATATCTTTTTTTATTTGCAAAGTTTTTATTGAAAATAAATTATGTTTTTCAAAATTTGCTACAACCTTTAGGCCGAAGAAGTCGTGGAACTGTTCTCTTGAGCAGCAGTTTTCCTCTAGCTCAGGTAGTCCTGCCATCAGGCTGACCTTCTGAAATGTACACCCTGTTATGTCACTTCGGGCAATCATCACGCCTACAGCATCTATGCAGCATCCCTAACAGCCTAGGTGCTTTGTCCAATATGTCTTAGCCCTCGGTCCATCTCTTGAAAGGGCTCCCTGCTTCCATCATAGCAGATGACTTACCTCTTTGCAGCCAGGTGACATATGAAAACACACTGATTAACTAACCAAGGCGACATACCAGCAGCTCCTGCTGAAATCGATCTTCAGGAGGCCCAGCGAGACCATAGCCAGTTCACATCTCAAGCCTTTTGCACAGCCTGATCCTTTGTCCTAAGTAAGAAAGATACTTATCTTTTCTTCTGAGGAGTTTTGTGTCCAGTATTTTCACATTTTGAGATCCTTTCGTTGATTCAAGGATCCATGGCCAGTTGTGATTTACTAAAACTCTGTTGTATTAAACAAGTATGGGAAAAAGGAGGGGGGAAGTCCACTGATAATAAATATTTAGATCAAATCCCTGCTACCTAGGAGATTGCCTGGCATTTATATGCCCAATGAATATTAGTTAAATTGAATAAGTATTTGTCAGAGAATTAGAAGTCACTAAAACACAGACTACTTCCATTATGTTGAGAATGATTTTATGTGATTTAAAGGCATTTATGGCATTTTTCTGTACTTCACGCCTATTATGGGACAAATCTTATTATGCTGCAGTGGAAGGAAGAGGATTCTATAATCAGATTAATTGAACTTCCAATTATATTTATTTCATCAGTTTCCTCCCTGGGCACAGCTCTTTTCTAAAGCTAGTATTCTGAAAGATCTGTGCCTGCCAGAATAGGGAGTGGGCGGAGTTGGGCAAGAGGAGGAACTGAATTACTGTTTTGTTGATAAACCAAGGATTAAGTACTTGAACTGCCTGTGCCCTGCCCTATGGGGCAAAGTCCCCCAAAAGGAGTTAGTACCATGTGTTCCTGAGGTTTCTTCGTTTCCTAGTCACAGGCCCAACCATGTTGATGGGGTTAAATTGATGAGTGTGTTAATAATGATGGAGCCCCACCCCATTCTCTAGCAATCCTCTTATGTGATCTTTCAGACAAGAGGCAAACTATATGTGAATAAGCCTCATGTCAGCCTTCTTGCCTGGCTCTCACATAAGCACGGGTAATGGTGATATCATGTTTACAATTTCTCTGCCACATTACATTTTAATGATGTAGTCAATATTTCCTGTAAACAAATTCTTTTGACACAGGTTAAGGCATTATTGTGAGTAATAATGAAGATTGCAGTCTTTTCAAATGAGATTTGCCAAAATCAACTTGTAGTCTTTTTCTTTTGTGCCCATCCTTAACCAAGGTAATAGCGATGTGGTGAGAAGACTTCTTTATAGTTTCCAAGCCACTTTTCTAGCATTATCTGGTTTAATCTCAACAACCCATTGTAGTAGCTGTTATTGCTTTCTAGAAGAACAGTCTGAGGCTAATGAATGTTTTGATCACATAGCAAGAAGGAGACAGAGCTAGAACTTGAGCCCAGGAAAGTTTGACTTTGCTTTCCTCAGTCCGCCACCGTTGTCTGAAAGGGGGCGTAGAATATAGGTGAGGCAATCCATGCTGACATACTGTGCAGTGTAATGGACAGTGTTTGTTCTAGGTTTATGACTAAAACAAGGCACAAAACTATTAAAATCTTGGAAATAAACTCTAAAACAAAACTCAGAGAAACAAATTATTCATCTGGGGAAGCAAAGGCTGAGGAGCAGTTTAATAATAAGTCTTTTGGTCTCCTAAGAGCCTTACAGAGGGAGGAGAGTGAGCCCAGCTGTTCCTAATCTATACTGGGGCCAGGCCTAGGGAGGAAAAAA
Source organism: Ondatra zibethicus (assembly GCA_004026605.1). Lineage (NCBI taxonomy): Eukaryota > Metazoa > Chordata > Mammalia > Rodentia > Cricetidae > Ondatra > Ondatra zibethicus. The sequence continues at coordinate 190,113 of PVIU01000989.1, read as the reverse complement.
AGCAAAGAAAAAATGTTAAACTATAACAGAAGGAATAAGAAAGAATTTTTTATAGTATTGTTAAATATTGGATCTGTTAGACTGTGTTAAGTCTTAAGTCTCCTTTCCTGGCAGTCATTAAAAATTCCTCTTTACTACATGGTCTCAAGTATGATTTCTCTAGAAAGAAGGATTTTGAAAAAGATTATGTGTCTGAGAAACTATTTACTGACAACTCACTAAGTATCAGTCAAGCAGTGGAAGCCGACATACCTTCCTGACTCTCCTGCTAGGTGTGTTCCCATGCTTTTCACCTAGTGCTTTGACTGGCTACCTCTCTCCGCCGTCTCATACAGCTTCACAGTTGTTCATTCATGAGCAGCTCCTGTGAGCAGCGAGCCTTTGTGGTGAATTCTAGAGTGGTGAGATTAAGATATTTATGTCCTCTAATCTGGAACTTTAACAATCCTAGTCTTTAGAGATAGGTAAATTAGCACCACTGCCCATGTAAAGCGAGCCGCACATCTCACCTGCTCCTTGGCTAGGAATGCTGCCTGTCCAGTTCAGCACTGGGGAGCAGGTATGCGATGAATGGGGCAAGCAACCATGCAGGTTTGTGTTAGCTGATCAAATAGTGCTAGTTTGTTTTCCTGTTAGTACATAATGTTAGTACGTTAGGAAAAATATCACCTAGTTCTATTTACTTGATTCCTTCTTTTTTTAGGACTTGTATGATACCCTTATGTGAGAGCCAGGAAATGTCTTTTTCTCTGAATTCCAAGATCCAATAATGATTAGGATTTTTGTGGAATCAACAATGGCCTTGAATTTCACAAGGACTACTTAATAGAAAGAGACGTGCTGAGTCAGTGAGGTTTATACCAGCTTTTATAGATGAAGTGATGAAAACCAGCTAGAAATGAATGACAGGAAGAACATGCAGTATTGAGGCATAATAGGAAGGAAAAAAAGATGAATTTTGCTTTGAAACTGACTAACCCAGAAGTTCTCAAAATCTTTAGAGCACTTAGGAGAAACGTGAACTATGGAGGTCCCATTACATATCTAATAAATCAGAATTCTTAAGCGTGGAGCTCAGCATCTAACAGATCCTGTGAGTGGTTGTGATAAGCTCTGAAATTTGAAAACCACTATAGTAGAGGGACAGAGAAGGAATAGAGTATGTAGAATACACAAAGAGACATGTATCTTTCTTACACATTTTTCTATCTCTTTTATCAATTGAAAAGTATGAAAATCAGATTCTTGTTATAGAGAAAGCTGAATTCATTGTGAGGAGATATGGACCACCAGGAGTTTGTATCACTGCCTTACTCATTTAATGCTTAACTAGGTAAACATTAAATATATTAGAAATGCCTGGACTTATAAAAATCTGCACGCAAACTCGGTCACATGTTAACAGGATAGCCACCAAGGCATCTCATGGAAACCTTTGACTTTGAAAATTGGTTGCATATATTCATGTATTTCCCATGATAGAGCACTGAGTGCCCAATCAGTCATTTTTTTACTCCGCTCAATTATTTTTATTTAATTCTTGTCAGATGGTGTCAGGTCTCCCACCCCACTTCAGATGTCGACATTCTTTTTCTTTGTCCCCATTGATAGGTTTATAACTTACACCCCCATTAACTTCTCACTAGACCAACCTAACAGCCTGTTAAATGGTCAGTGTGCTTCCAGGCCTTCTCGGAGCGAGCAGAAATCTATTCTATGAGTGGCCAGAGCAAGTATCTACAGAGCAAATCTGATTAGCTTTTCACTTAGGAGTGTTGACTGAATCCTGTCACCTTCCTGGAGCTTCTACCCTAGAGCCTTTAGGATCTGTCTCTTGCTTTTTTTTTTTTTTTTTTTTTTTTTTTTTTTTTTTTTTTTTTTTTTTTTTTTTTTTTTTTTTTTTTTTTTTTTTTTTTTTTTTTTTTTTTTTTTTTTTTTTTTTTTTTTTTTTTTTTTTTTTTTTGCAGCTTTCTGCTTGTTCTTGTGCTTCTGGCTCTTCATAACACCTCTGCCTAACTGTTTTTAGTTTCATAACCATATTAACCCTGCTGCTTCTTCTCAGGGCCTTCCTAGATAGCTCCTTGCCAGGAACCTGTCTCCAGAAATGTGGATGGAGGCGTAGTGTCCTGACTTTCCCCTTGAAAATCAGTTGCCCCATCTGTTTGCCGGTTTCTATAGCATGCCCTTACAGTCCCCCTCTTTTAACCTAGGGTCACAACTGTCTCTCCTTCTACTACATATCAGTCTCCAACACAGCTGATAAATAGCAGATGGACGACAAACATGGTTGAGTAGATAAGAATCTGTTTTTATGGATTGGAAATCATTTTAAAATTTAGCAGGTAGAGTTTGTGTGTGCTTTCCTAAGCTTTCATTTTGCTCATTTATCCATTTATCAAGCAATTCTAAATGCCTTTATGTACCAGGACCGGGTGCCCTGCGTCTACTCTGATACCCAAATGTTCTTAGCATCATTGCTCACCATGGAGTAGAGGAAATAGGCGATTAGAAAGTACATTGTGCCCAAAGTATAGAGGCCAAGAAAGGAAAGTAGGATGCTAAGGGAACCCCAGAAGGGCATCCAAGCAAAATTAGAGCCAGGAGGAAGTGGTACTTGAGCCAGTACTTAGGTTTTTCAGCTGAAGAATGGGGATACATGCTCCAAGCAAAAGAAGAAGAAGAAGAAATACATGTTATGAAGTGGCAGGGGTGCTTTAAAAAGGAACTGGGGCACCTGTTTGGAAAGACTTGTGTTCCAGAATGACTCCAGGGTGGACAGTGTCTGATGGGTCAGAAGGGAGATAAAGCAACTAGAACTAATCCCAGTGGAGGGGAGAGCAGCCAGACTTCTTTAGGAAATGGGTTTTAGCAGTTAGAGAGTGATGACTGCATGAGAAAAAAATATTTTGGACAAAGAGCTGACACTCATTGGCAATAGATTAGATTAGTGAGTGAGGAAAGGCATCTTTTCTGTCTCTTTTTAATCCCTTTTTCTTTACTGTAGCTCCCAGCAAGTATGAGGCGAGGCTCTCTTGGAGGAGACGTGCAGGAAAGCTCTCCACCACCTTGTGGGTAGGCTGCTGAGCCCTGAAGGAACCACAGGAACCGGGAAAGGTGAGTGCTCCCTCAGAAGGAGATTGCCCTTTTTATGGGAGAGTCATTCCTCATGTCCGGTTTAGTGCAGGTCGTCACCAAGCAACCTGTATTATTCAAGGCTCATTTTGCTTCCTGTGTTTGAACTTGTTAAGCATAAGGTCTCTGCCACTAATTCAATCTAGGACACATGAGCAGCATTAAAATTCACTTCTTGAAAATGTCTTGTGTTGTCAGAGATAGTCCTCATTTCAAGAAGCACAAATTTGTTTTAGGATGTTTTCAGTTGTTTTACTATCTAATAGATAACATTTAATGTCTACCTTTAAATAAAGTTCATAAGATAATAATATTTGAAGGGAATTGGAGGGTCATTTTTGTCTCTAGCCTAGTGTTTTGCATGGTTAAATAACCAAGGTGGAGGGAGAATCAGGAAAAAACCCTGGTTTTAGATCCCATGACCCACTGGCAGCAGCTGACGTACACAAGATCCATGCCTTAGTGTGAGACTGGGTTCTGGATTTTACTGCTATGGGCCTCTCAAAGGCTTGAGATCGTGTTTAAATTTGGTGTGCTGAAAATTCACTTTACTGTGTTTATTTTTCCCTTAGCTTTATTATTATGCAATTGAAAATGATTAGATATATGAAGTAAATAACATGATGACCTCATATATGTATACATTGTGAGATTAGTACTGTTATTAAACAAACATCCATTACAGCTCATCAAGTGGGTGTGTGTGTGTGTGTTTGAAGACAGTCGTAGCTATCTTCAAAGATGCATGTTGTCTTAGTAACTATAGTAGCCATGCTGTACCAAAAGTTTGCAGAATTTCTTCATCTTCTAACTTAGAATGTGCATTTGGTGAGAAAGTCTCCCCATTTTTGCTATTACATGGCAATCAAAAGTTTACCCTCAGCTTCCTAGAGTTCCACATGTTTAGATTCTGTATGAAAGAAGATGAAGCAAAGGACCCACTTAGACACTAAAGCTAATTTGGGTTGTGGCTCGAGTTTGATGGTTCATTCATAGGATGTAAGAGATCTCCACTGATCTTTGTACCAACTACTGCAGTGATGGGCTTTTCTTTGCCACGTTAGAAATCGTAAATTACGTCTAAGGCATACCTACTGAACTCCTGAACTAACATCAATTAACTTTTTAGAATTCACTAATTATTTTGATTCTCCTTTAGCATTTCTTTCTTTACTTGTGTATTTATGAAATTATTATAGTATGTATCTTTACTCATGCTTTTTATTAAGTACTTTACAGTGTATGTATCCAAAATACACATTAGTATTTCAGTAGTGAAGTGTAAGTATATTTGAGAAAGATTAAGTGACTACTTGAAAAACACACCCTTGAATCCCATAAAAGCACTGAAATTCACAGTGGTCTTGATTTAACCATCTACTGCCGTGTTCTATGCAAATTATCCTTTTCCATTTGATGTGTTACTGTTACTCTGCCTCATTGTTAGTTTCAGGATTTTAATCTGTCTGACAGAACATCCAGCTAAGGAGTATTACGTAGAGGTATATTTCTGCAGTCAGTAAATAGCTGTCCTTCCTCATCTCGCTCTTCTCTCTCACCTCCTACCCATGATTCCCTTGCTGGGAAGGGGTAACAGGTGGGGCATGAAACAAGACATAAAGAAAGGAAGAAGAAAAGACAGGTTCTGATTAAGAAGAGATTGTTGTTTTCCCCGCTGTAAGCAGCCCATCTCTGTGAGCCCCAGCAGCTGAGGAAGTGATAGAAGATTGCTGTTGCTTGATGCTCCCTAATTGTCTTTTTCCTAGACAGTTCCAGAGAAGACATGGCTGGCAGAGAGGAGAAGAGAAAAAGTGCGAATAGAGTGTTGAGGATCAGCCAGCTGGATGCCCTTGAACTGAACAAGGCTCTGGAGCAGCTCGTGTGGTCCCAGTTTACTCAGTGCTTTCATGGATTTAAGCCAGGGCTCTTAGCTCGCTTTGAGCCAGAAGTGAAAGCATGTCTATGGCTTTTCCTATGGAGGTTCACCATCTATTCCAGAAATGCCACTGTGGGGCAGTCAGTTTTGAATATTCAGTATAAAAATGATTTCTCTTCCAACCCAAGATACCAACCACCAAGTAAAAATCAGAAACTGTGGTACGCTGTGTGCACCATTGGGGGTAGATGGTTAGAAGAACGATGTTATGATTTGTTTCGAAACCGTCATTTAGCATCTTTCGGGAAAGTCAAACAGTGCATGAATTTTGTGGTTGGACTTGTAAAATTAGGTGAGTTGATAAACTTCTTGATTTTCCTGCAGAAGGGAAAGTTTGCGACTTTGACAGAACGCCTCCTTGGCATTCATTCTGTATTTTGCAAGCCCCAGAACATGCGCAAAGTTGGCTTTGAGTACATGAATAGGGAACTTCTCTGGCACGGTTTTGCTGAGTTTCTGATTTTCCTATTACCACTCATCAATATCCAGAAGTTGAAAGCCAAATTGTCTTCCTGGTGCATACCCATTACCGGCACTGTTAGTAGTGACAGTGCACTAGCCAGCAGTGGCAAAGAATGTGCTCTATGTGGAGAATGGCCCACAATGCCTCACACCATTGGATGTGAACACGTGTTCTGTTATTACTGTGCTAAAAGTAGCTTCCTATTTGACATGTACTTTACCTGTCCGAAGTGTGGCATAGAAGTGCACAGTGTGCAGCCACTGAAATCAGGAATTGAAATGTCAGAAGTGAATGCTCTTTAGAAACCAAATTGTTTCCTGTGAGGGAAAATGTATTGTGTGTCCTTGGTATTAGTCATCGTCAATGTCATATGTAGATGTATTTGAAAAGGCATGTGCTGCTCAGCCACTGTCCTCTTCTTTTCTAAGAGCCACTAAATTCTAATCACTGGAAACTAAATGATGTGAGAGAATCTTATAAATGTTCAGGTTATTTTTTTAAAATCATCTATTAAATTTTTTAATGTCAAGAATAATGGGAAATTTTTGTCAGATGAATACTGAGAATGACTAAGAATGCTTCTTCATAGAAAAGGTTGAACTCTAAAAATAAAAGATTTTTGAGACTCTGAGATGAGTATGCATTTATTTTTCAGAAATGACAGAACATCATAAGGCAACATCATAAGACCCTGTTATGTTAAACTTCAGGTTCTAGAGTCTTGCTCCTAACTGAACTTTTTCCTGAAGCAAGTTTTCAAGAGGTTCAGCCCCTAGCTGCAGACCCCTTCAGAGTTGAATTCTTTTATTCAGAAGGTAAAAAAGTGCTTAAGGCAGCCTACAAGTGAGATTTGGGGACTATGGGACAGCTAGTCTGAAGAACACTATTTCCTAAGTCTCTATCTTTGGCCTCACCAGGTGTACTGGTAATTTTGTGAAATACTGGAGGTCTTTTTGGTACTAGGGTAAAGTAGCAATGCATATCAAGTACCTTCTTCTCTCTGAAGATGTCACTAAATGAACTCTTTGTTAAATAATATGAAAATATTGGTACTGTTTTTAATAACTTTGCCAAAAGTAGCATACTCAGGATGTCCATTCACCTAATGTTGAGTCAGTGCAGCATCAGTTTAGTGTAAGCTAAGCGAGGTGCTCCACAGACTGAGAAGAATGTATCTAAAATTTATCTTTTTTTCTTATTATAAAACTTTGTTGAGAAAAACTGAAAATTCAGGATAATATACAATTTTCAAATATAGATGACAATATTCAGATGTATTTCATTCCCCGTATTGAACATGCATTTCTTATTTCAACATTCCTTAGCCTTGTAAGGCAGCTCGGCACTGTCTTCTTTCTCATAGAAGGAAATACACAAATTGTTATTTAGGACTCTCAGTTCCCACGAGATAAAGCCACAGAGCTGGCCAAGATGACCCAGTGAGGAAAAGCACCTGCTTTTGATTCACACATTCTGAATTTGATCCCCAGAATCTAGATGATAGAAGGAAAGAACAATGTCTTCTGACCACCACGTATGCACTATGGATTGTGTGTGCATGAAGGTGTGTGTGTGTGTGTGTGAGAGAGAGAGAGAGAGAGAGGGAGAGAGGGAGGGAGAGAGTGATCTCCAACTCAGATTGTTTTGGGTAAACTGAAAATAATTTGCTGATATACCAAAGCGAAGAATTCAAGACAACTTCTCCTCCCATCTGGGCATAGATGTTCAGTATCTTTAAGAAGGCTGGCGAGATGACTCGGTGGGGTAAAGTTGCTCTCTTTGCCTACTACAGAGCCTGAGGATCTGAATCCCATCTTGAAAGTCCACATGCCTCAAGGGGAAAACAGACTCTCACAAGCTGTCATTTTACCTCCACACATGCCACAGTACATATCTATACACACATGAAACTATAAATGTAAAAAAAAAAGTCCTTTTTTAACAGGCTCACTCCATGAATTCTCATTTTTCTGATCAGCAGTTGGTATGGGCTGAGGAACAAAGGCATAAAGTTGGCTTCAAACCCTGCTTGTGCCATTTCTTTATATATCCAGTACAATATATACCAAACTTCTTTACATTGGTATGTTATAAATGCATGTTTAGGACACCATTTAGTTAGCTTTTTGTCACTGAAAAAGATGCTCTAGAAAACAAAGGAGAAAGGACTTATTTGCGTTCATGGTTTCAGAGTTTTCAGCCCCCCTAATCAGTTGGCTCCATTCCTTCTAGTTATAAGGGAAAGCAGAATACCATGGTGGAAGCCCATTGTGGAACAGAGATGGCTACCTCATGGCACACAGGCAGAGTAGATCAACTGTTCTTTGCTCACTTCCGAGGACCAGCTTCCCCTAACTAGGCCACACCCAGTTTCTTCCACCTGTCAATAATGACATCAAATTATTAAGTTCACTGATGGGTCAGAGGCATCATAACCGAATTAAGTCAGCTGGCAGCCGTACAAACATAAGAAAACGGTTCAGATTCAAACCACAGCAGAAGTGAGAGTAGGAATTCTTTCCGTGACTATTGTCATTAATATTCCGAATTGACTTTATTCTCAGGGAAAATATTGACCACTTCAGAAATTTGAGGTTTCTATTCTGCCAGCTTTCTGATCCCACTAGATTGACACCCTCTTGCCAAGAACTACAGTACTCATTGTTATGCCCAGCTTTCGATTACATGCACATTCCTAAACAGTCATGATAGATGGGGGTAGGTGCCCACTGACACGTCTTCGTGTAAACCCCATAAACCTACATGCTGTGGGTAGACTGGCCACGTTAAGAAACTGAAATGTTCTTATGGGGAAGATGGACATTGGGCAGGGAGAAACAACAACATTTTACCCGTTTTCTGGTATGACAACATTGAAAGTAACTGGATGTCTTAGAATACAACTATGAAAAGATAGACGTTAGTATGAGATACACTTACCATCTTTTTATATTGTTGTTTTGATATACTGGTATAAACTTAAAGAAGCAACTCTATTGTCATAATACAGCTGCCAATACCTTGTTTTTGGTATATATTGGTTTTTTGAGACAGGGTTTCTCTGTAACTTTGGAGCCTGTCCTAGAACTAGCTCTTGTAGACCAAGATGTCATCAAACTCACAGAGATCCACCTGTCTCTGCTTCCCAAGTGCTGGGATTAAAGGCATGTGCTACCACTACCAGAATGATAAAATACTTAATTATTTTTTTAATTGTGAGATTTGTTCTGTTGCCTGTTTCTCCTGGGATCAATCAATCCATTAGGTCTGGCTGTTTTTGTTTCATGTGTGTCTGTTTGTCTGTATGTGCATGTGTGTATATATGTGTCTATGTGTATAATGTGTCTGTTTTTGTGTCTGTGTGTAAATATGTGTGTCTATGTGTATTTGTGTATGAGTGTCTGTTTGTTGTGCAGATTTTGTTTGTTTTTAACATCTATCCCCTATTTGATGACAGTTCCAGTGGTTAAAAATCCTGCGTTTTGTTCTTTACCAGATAATCAAAGCTTTTTAGTTCTGCTCTGTCTTCAAGGGAATGTTATTAGCTGCATACAGTGTCACAAGAAGATTATTTAGCAGCAGATGTTAAAGGGGGATGAAATCTGAGAAATATATACAGTCATCTCTTGATATCCTGGAAAAGTTGGAGGCAGCCTCTCTGTGGATGTATGCCTTATGGAAGGTAGGTAGGCTAGTATTTACATAGAACCATGTGCATCCTGCTATATATTAAATTGTCATGGATTCTTTATAATGCTAAGAACAATGGGAGAGCTGTGGAAATAATTGCTATTCTATGTTGCTTTGTTAATAATGACAAGGACAAAGCTGTACATGATCAGTACAGCTGTGACTTTTTAGAAGTCTGGTTTCTTGAATTCACAGATTCAGAGCCTGCAACACCCACTGCAGGCTGCTGTGTATATTAGAGATCCACACTGTGAAAGGTATGGACAACAAAGCAGAAACAGACAGAAGTGGTAGATTTTTGATTCGCCAACTCCGAGGGCAGCACTAGCACTTACTGCTCCCTGAGTGTGGACTTCCCTGAGAAGCAAGGCACTCCAAATAGAGCTCCTCCCTCCAGCTGAAGCTGATGCTTGAGGCAGTGTGCCACCACCATCAAGACTGTCCCCGGTAGAGGAATTTGGTGGCACGTCTTAATGCATAGAACACACGGTGTCGTGTTAACATTTTAAATATGGTTGCTGTTTTCTCACGTATGGGATGCTTGCCCTACAAGCTAATGGCATGGCAAGTAATCAATGGATTTATGAGTGACTGACACACTCAAGTGCTTGCTGCAGGAGCTCTGCCTTGCTGTGGATGACGAGGCCTCCTGGCCAAGTTCTGTGACAGTCTCAGAGGTTTCTATTAGGCCCTGTCTCCCTGGGCACTGCCAGATTTGTTTTAATGTGAGGCAGCTGTTTTTACTCCCCAGTGGCTCCAGAGCGCATCATTCAGGAGAACTGTACCATATTTGTTATGTGATGCACCTCTCTTTTAGCCTCAAGAACTCAGCCACCAGTTATTCATGATTTCCCTTTGTCAATCTTAACACACAGATTATCTTTTCTCTCCTGTGCAGCTTGTCAAATCAGGGTCCCTCCTGTGTGTTACCAGTGAGGGTTCAGGGATGCATCCTAGTCCCTGATGGGTCAGTCAGAGCTCTAGCCCTGTGTACGCCCTAAACCCTGCACAACTCCCTTGCTTTAAATGATGGCTGAGTCAGTTTGAACAAATATATTTAAGCTTTTAAACATTTCATGTATTCCCCTGCTGTGGGACAATGGTTTTACCCTGTAAAAATTTGTTTCTTGTACTTGTTTAATAAAATGCTGATTGGCCAGTAGCCAGGCAGAAAGTATAGGTGGGACAAGCAGGCAGGAAGTAGAGGCGGGGCAATGAGAACAGGAGAATTCTGGGAAGAGGAAAGGCTGAGTCTGCAGTTGTCACCCAGCTACAGAGAAAACAAAATGGGAATCCCTCACTAACAAAGGTACCAAGCTGTGTGTCTAAGACAGACAAGAATAATGGGTTAATTTAAAATGTAAGAACTAGTTAATAACAAACTTGAGCTAATAGACCAACCAGTTTATAATTAATGTAGGCCTCTTGTGTGTTTCTTTGGGACTGAACGACTGCAAAACCGGGCAGGACAGAAACCTCTGTTAACCTTCCCCTGCAAAATAGGCATTTGATATCTATGTCTTAGATTTGTAATGGGAAATAAATAAATCACTTTCTCAAAAACTATTTATGAGCCCCTGCTGTCATTTTTCAGCACTCAGAATGTACTTGTGAAGAGAACAAAGCCTGCTCTCATGACATTTATATCCTTGGAGATACGATAGGCTGAGGACGCTTGCCAAAGAGAGCCTAGGTGTTAGAAGTTCGCTGCAGAAAGCAACCTGTTGAAGAAAGCAGCGAGGGTGCTGTCATCCCTACTTCCAAGAGGCCTCTCTGAGGGGGTGCTTAAACTGTCAGGAGGGTCTGTTACCTACCCCAGGATCAGATCACCGGAAGAAGGAGCAGAGAATGTAGAGAATGGGGTGGCTGAGAAGTTTTACCAGGCCTGGCTGTGTCCACATATATAAGCCAAGGGTGAAAATCTACATGTATTTGAAGCACAAAAAAGTCACAGGAAGCTTTGAAGTAGAGAAATGAGATGACCAAGCGTGCATTTTCAAGGGATTACTCTGAATAATTGTGGGAAAGTAAGATGAATAGCAAGAAATTCCAAACAACAGTCATTGTGAGCTATATGTTATTTCAGTTGAGTTTGTGAAAGGCATCACCCATATCATAGCCTTGGGAAAACACAGGTTTTCAGAGTCCACTCAGAAAGTCCTGCTCCTGGGACAATACCTCCGGATCCCATTCAAAGTCTACCATACTTTGAATACTATGAACTTTCACTAGCAAACTAAAAATAGCAGAAACGGGGAGAAGGAAAACCGGTCTTAGGGAAACATGTAATAATGGGCAGCCTTATATCAAAGGAAAATTTTTTTCTTTATTAAAATATAAAACCTATAATCTAGTAGCAGCGTAGGAAGAAAGGCTCTGAGGACTAACAGTGAATAGCAATTGTGGTTTAAAAAATGGTCATGGATCATCAATAACAGCTACCTTATGTTCTATATAATTTGGTTAAGAAGACAGGGAAATTAGTATTGCTATATTTGAAGAAGCCTTCAAACTTGGCACTGAATGGCAGAAACTTTTATTTGAAACATTCTTTTTTTTAACCAAAAGCTACTTTTCTTAATAGTACTCAATAAGAGGAACTCTTAGAAGGATATTTTCCGCAAAAGAACAATTCTAAATGTTCTTTTTCTTCAAACAAGTTGGCCAGAATCTCTATAGACTGATAGTCTTTGGTTATCTGAAGCTATACCTAGCATTTAGTTTGTATGTTTATATAAAATAGTATGAATTGTACATATGAACACAAATAAGTAAACAAGTATCGTGTATTGGGGGCACACTACAGAGCATATATAAAACGTGAAATAACAGATTTTTTCCTCTTGTTTACAGGTAACTTTCTGTTTTCTCTTAACTTCAGGGAAAAGCTTACAGTTCTAAACTTAAAAAGTAAAATAAATGCAAGTATTTTATTTAAAATAAAATGCCAGCGTTTTGCACAGTGCCCCTCATTGGCTCTTTTGAGTTATTGTTTTGTCAACTATAATGAGTCAGACAAGGTTAAAGCCACTTACTCCTAATGCCAGAAGATCCGAAAGGATTCTATTCTTCCCGTCATTAACTTTCTTTTTTGTTAACCATAGGATAATATATTCTTCTTACTATGTTTAACAGGCCTTTTCTAAACCTGAGGGTCAAAGAAAACATAAATTTTTTGAGTTCAGTAACACTGACTTTCAAAATCAGGCTGATGTGGACATATTTCTGTCCATCAAAATCAATCAGAAGAAAATTATATAATTTATGAGGATAGATTTATGGAAACTGTGTTCAGTACAGCCCTGTTCACAACAAAGATGTAAAACCTTAACTAAAATAAGCATTAAACACCTCTCACTCTGACTCAGTTTTGATTTTCTCTGCATTTTGTCTACTTCTCAGATTTGCTATAATTAGCATGTGATATGTTTTAATTAGTACAAAGGAAGATATTTCTTAAAGATCTCCCTGTCCATAACATTTCATTATAGTTGCCCTCATGAGTATGGTGAGGAGTGAAGTAGGGACATTTTCATTTGAACAAGGGCAACTTACTAGTGGACATACCACTGGGAAATATGACTGTCTTCCCCAAGCAACTGTTAACTTCCTATAACTCATCATAGAAGAATAGGGCTTTATGAATCCGTCCCTGGCCATGATGGGATGTTGATGAGGCCCAGTCTCATCAAACAAACTAACAAAATTACAAAGATGTGAAGAAGAAGGGTTTCAGCGGAAGAAGACAAGAGAACCTCTCCTGTGCTTTGGAGAATTCAGAATTGTTTCCTGGGATAAGTGAAGACAAATAGGGCATGGGGGATACAATCAAAACTCTCTCTCTCTCTCTCTCTCTCTCTCTCTCTCTCTCTCTCTCTCTCTCTCTCTCTCTCCATTCCTCCCTCCCTCCCACCATCCTTTCCTCCTTCCCTTCCCTCCCCCTGTAATTGCAAAGAATAAAAAACATTGGAAAATTTTATGGTCTATGATCTACTTTGTTGCAGTTCTATCTAAAGACAAAACATTCGTACAGCTAGTAAGTACATCTTTTTATTTGGGTAATCATTTTTTTAAGTACATCTTTTATATATGTAAGAATTTTGGAAATTGTCTTAGGATTAAAATTTCTGTGACAAAACACCAAGATGGGAAGGCAAGTTGAGGAGAAAAGGGTTTACTTGGCTTACACTTCCATCTTGCTGTTTGTCATTAAAGGCAGTCAGGACAGGAACCTGGAGGCAGGAACTGATGCAGAGGCCATGGAGGAGTTCTGCTTACTGGCTTGCCTTCCCTGGTTTTCTCAGTCTGCTTTCTTATAGAACTCAGGACCACTACCCCAGGGATGAAACTACAGTGGGCTAGACCCTGCCCATTAATAACTAATTAGGAAAATGCCTTACAGGGAAACATATGGAGGGATTTTCCTAATTTTAAGCTTCCCTCCTTTCAGATACCTCTAGTTGTGTGTCAAGTTTATGTAATACTAGCCAGCATAGAGACAAGATTCTAAGTTGCTAGAATCCTGATTTTCTACATAAAGATAAAGTCTGTCTTTATAGTAACTACAACTTGAAAACTATCTGAACTATTTCATACCTCCTAGATTACTTATGAATTGTCAAAATGTAAAATTTCCCATCCCTTTTTCCAAAAGCACTTGTATAGTATGCATAAACATGCAAGTATTATTTTAAAAACAGAGTTTCTTTTTCTATTAAACTTTCTGTTTACTTTAAAATATTTAGAATGAATGCAGTGGATTATAACACTTTAAGTAACCATTTTATGTTATCAGTTCCCCAGACCTACAAAATGACTGTTTTTCCTCTACTGTTGTGTGATGTTTTACTCTTTGGATTCTTTTAGAGAGGCCCACCACCCAGCTCCCAAATAAATCACAGACAGAGGCTTATTCTTACTTAGTTAATGAATGTCTCGCCTTAGCTTGGCTTGTTTCTTGCCAGCTTTGCTTATCTTAAAGTATTCTGAATACCTTTTGCCCCTAGGCTTTTATCTTTCTTAATTATGTAGATCTTACTGTCCTTCTTACTCCATGGCAGGTTCAGTGACTGGGTGCTGGCCTCCAGTGTCATCCTCTCCTTGTTCTCTTGCTCCTCATCATCCCTCTTTTCAGAGTTCTCCTTCCATTTGTATTCTCCTTGCTAGCCCCACTTATCCTTTCTCCTGCCTCACTATTGGCCGCTCATCTCTTTATTAGGACCATCAGGTGTTTCAGACAGGCACAATAACACAGCTTCACAGAATTAAACAAATGTAGCATAACCAAAACTAACACACTGAAAATATATTCCCCAACACTCTACTAAGAGTCAAGATTCAGAGTATGACATGGGATTTTTTACTCTTTCCAGATATAGACATACTGACACTGAGATTTCTGCATGTGATGGTTAGGCAGCCAGTAAGAGATGGAAGTTCAGCTGAGATTTGATGTTAGTCATCCCAGTCCTGAAATCATGGATCTGGAGTCTCCCTGTGCTGTTGAGTGATTCAGAATTGTTCCTGAGACCCATGGCATTTGTAAATGCCACATTTATTCCCAGCCTCCACTCCTCAACAGGCACCTATTTATGAAGTACCCTTCTAATTTGCAAAAATATAAAATAATGTAAAATTAGAAATTATTACACTAAAAATGATGTGTTGTGTTTAAAATATTTATCTCCATGTCAAATGTGAAGGGCAGATAAGTTATTGAAAACAAAGTCATTTACCCAGCATTGTCTGTGTTCATTTTAGTACCCCTTCTCAGATCTGGTAGAATTCTCCTCACTTTAAATTGGATAAGTCTCTCAAATAACAAGATACTCTGTGGTGTTAGGGAGAACAGAATCTTCCATTATAACAATACAACCAACTGGCACAATATAGATGCTCTCTGAAAGTTTGAAGAAGTTGAGAGTTTGGGGTTTCATTGTCAAGCCGCTTACAAACACAGTGTGATACAGAAGATGGTTTTGGTGCAAGAAGACTTCCATAAGCATGCACAGGGTTGTAGAGAGCGCAACAATCCCAGTATGTGTCTTTTGTTGTTAGTCATCCCAGTCTGCAGAGTGCCACTTTTTAAATTTGCAATGTTCTCTGACATCCTTGCTTTGAGGAAAAATGCAACTAGAAAACAGGAGCTAAATAAGAGAATTAATAACTTTTCTTTGAAAATACATGCAATTTTGGAGCTGTCAGTTTCAGCTATGTCTCTTTAAATACTTTTTTCTACTAGAATACAGCTGAGTAGATGAGATATGGGTTTTTTGTTGTTTTTTAAATTCCATTATAAAAGTAATAGCCCTGTTTGGGTGTTCTGTAAGCAGATAATATGCTGGTGACTGTCTTTGCAGTAATGCATTGCTCTGAATTCTGAATTCTATTATTTTACACCTATAACAGCTTAAAGTGTATTTTTTTCTAAACAGCAAACTTCACCTCATAAGAATTCATTACACAAGAGCATAAACAAGTGACTTTCCTTCTAGTCATTGGCAGTAAGTGATTCATCAGTTTTCAACAACAACAAAAAAACAAGAAGAAGAAGAAGAAGAAGAAGAAGAAGAAGAAGAAGAAGAAGAAGAAGAAGAAGAAGAAGAAGAAGAAGAAGAAG
This sequence comes from Ondatra zibethicus, assembly GCA_004026605.1. Classification (NCBI taxonomy): domain Eukaryota; kingdom Metazoa; phylum Chordata; class Mammalia; order Rodentia; family Cricetidae; genus Ondatra; species Ondatra zibethicus. The sequence goes on along the minus strand of PVIU01000989.1, from coordinate 174,273 downwards.
AAGGAAAAATAACCCTATTTTATTGCAGTTGTTCTGTAACTTCCAGGCTCCCTGAGCTCTAACCACATCGTGCAAAACCAAGGCAAGGAACGTAAGGAGTTTGCTGGAGGACTGTTCTTAGTCCCTTTAATAGGATTGACTATCATTTGCTGTCTCATCAGTTGTAGCTTCTTTTTTTAAAAAAATAAGAAATCAAAATTGGTTTCTTATTCTTCCTTTCTTTCCATATGTTCATTCCACACATGGATGAAAAATGGTAGAAAAATTCAAAACCAACAGATTCCTGGATGTCTGAAAAAAAATCATTCCTTTTGCTTAGGTCTTTGTATAAATACCAAGAGAAAAAAAATTCAGTTTTAAATCTATCTTTTTTTTACCCTTCCCAACTCTTGAGTGGTTGGGGAATGGGCTGGTGAAACCTCAATAAATACCCCTCTTCCAGTTAACAATGGATTCCTGGGAGTTATCCCTGAATAAATTACTTCCCCTATCTTGAGTTTAGTTTTGTCCATTTTCTTAATGCTGAGTAATGGAAAATAGAATTTAGGTTTAAAAAAAATACTGAGATTAGAAGAGGAGGGAAGCCTCCAGTCTCAGTGGTGATCTGCTCAAATCTGTATGTGTTAAATGAGCACTGCCCAAGCATGCTAAAAAGGGAGAGACCGACTTTGTCCTGGAAGCAAAATAAAAGTCAGTCTTCTTGAAAAGATCCTTAATCTCTGACCTCAGGTGTTGAATCAAAGTATGATCATTTTAGTTTACTCAAAATAGCAGTTATGAGGTATTGCAAGGGTGGATTGTAGATGTTTGAGATAATCAACTAGATACTAGGCTTTGTAATCACTCTGCCTTCCATTGTGACTCTTCCACATAGATTTTCTTTAATAAATTGCATAAGCAATGCCCATAAACTTGTGTCAGCTGGGCAGTTCTCAGGCAGAGGTTTCCAGACAGAAGTAGCCATACATTAATCTACACAAGTGCTTGTTTTTTTTTTTTTTTTTTGTCAGTGGAAAGGAATATAAAGGCAAAACATAATCTATGAGGGGGTCATTTGCAGGAGATTTATCTTGCAGTCATCTGTCAGGAATTAGAAGCAGCTAAGGCCAAAAATGGGAAAAGTAGAACCTATGCATCCATTTAAACATTGAGAAAAAAATAACCTATTTTTGTTCATGCTCCTCATTCCCCAATCACGACACAGTGAACTTGGGTATCTGGAAGGAAAAGCACACATCGGTTATAAAGATTCCACAATTAGCATTTGGTTATTTTGGAGAGATGGGCAGCCACAGATCCTGTGCATAATTGGCATGAACTACCTTTAGTTTTCTTAATAATCATTGCCCACCTCATTGCCAAAGTAACAATCTGGTGCAAATCTTTAGAATGTAATAACTAATAGTCATTGGATTACCAACCCCAAAGCTCAGAATGTCATCAGATCCAGTCCACAACAGAGATTTCCCCCACTTCATTGGAAGTTACCTCCTTGGAGCTCCCACCAATATACATAGTAAGTGCCCCGATTTCAACTTCTGTAACTATAAAAGCTTCATGAAATTGTTTCCATACTGTAACATGATATTCAGAGTAGTCTAATACCATGATTCTAGGCTATAGTCACTTATCCCCTATTCCCTTTGAAGTGAGAACTATATTTTGCATTGAAAACAACCTGCATACCTCACTGCTCTTTAAATTCATTTGAAAGTGGTTTCTCCTTTAAATAAACAGAAATTTAAAGTCATACCAACAATTAAGACTCCCACCTCTCCCCATTCAATTAGGACAGGCTTTTTTTGTACTCTGTCTTCACTATGCGGGTATTAAGAACCTGAAGGAAAAAGAAAGACAAGAGTCAACAGGTGAGATGGTGCTGAGAGGAAATTGGGTGCTTAGAGGGCACCAAGAACAGTGGCATCCATGGGGGACCTGCAACTCACTCCCAGAGATGGTGGTATTTGAGTCAATCATTTTTGAAAGATATCTTTAGGTGAAGATGTAGGGAAAAGTACTTATTTTTTTAAAAGATTTATTTATTATATATAATGGTGTTCTGCCTACATGTATGCCTGCAGGCCAGAAGAGGACACCAGATCTCATTATAGATGATCGTGAGCTACCATGTAGTAGCTGGGAATTGAACTCAGACCTCTAGAAGAGCCAGTGCTTTTAACCTCTGTGTCGGCTCTCCAGTCTGGGAAATAATACTCTTAAGAGTTAACCTATGAACCTTTAATAACCAAGTTCAGACAAATGGCCACTCACCAGATAAAGAGTTTATGGTGTGGCACAAATATGAACACAAAGGATTCAATGACAGACACAGTACATATATTCTGCCCTGCAGGGACTCAGAGTTTTCCAAACAACTAGTCATCAACATGGCCAAAAGGGTTTGGTCAGAGCAGGGTTTTCTGCAAGAGGAGGATGAGCACAAGGTATTGTGGGACTAATAAAACACATCTGAACTGGTAATCCCAATTGAGGTCTTCCTCAGAAGTCTAAGGGCAGAAACACCGAAGTAAGGCTATCAAAAGGGAAATAGTAAACAGTATTTCTGCCAAACACCTTTGGGACCAAAGAGATGGTTCAGCATTTAGGTGCAATGCTTTTACAGAGGAACCAAGTTTTGGTATAGGAGGTCCTTCTGACTATGTGTTGCTTTCATTGGTTGAATAAAGGAACTACCTTGGCCTTTCGATAGGGCAGAACTTAGATAGGTGGAGTAGACCAAACTGGATGCTGGGAAGAAGGGCAGTGTGGCAGACACCATGAAGCTCCTGCCTGAGACTGACACTGGTTAGAATTTTTCCTGGTAAGCCACGACCTCGTGGTGTTACACAGATTGGTAGAAATGGGTTGAATTAAGATGTAAGAATTAGCCAATAAGAAATTAGAGCTAATGGGCCAGGCAGTAATTTAATTTAATACAATTTCTGTGTGATTATTTCGTGTGTAAGCTAGCGGGGCAGCCGGAACCAAAAGCAGGCCCTCTCTCCGTGTAACAAAGTTTGGTTCCCAGCACGCATACATAAAGTAACTCACACTATATAACTACAACTTCAAAGAATTCCATGTGTTTTGAATTTTGTAGGCTCCTGCCCTCACAGAGCCACACCTTCACAGATACATAATTAAAAAATAAAAATCTTTTAGTAACATATTTTTGGTCAGAAGCAAAAGCAAAGTTTTTAGCACTATTCAGTAGCTGATTCTTCTCTAGACCTTTTGATGTGTGAGATCTTACAAAGACACACTACACAAAAAAGGCTTTTACTGATGGCAATAAAACTTAGAGATGTATCCAAAAGAAGGAAGGGAGGGCAGGAAGGAAGGGGGAAAGAAAAAGAAAAGAGAAAGGGAGAGAGACAGTATGGGAGAATGGGAGAGAGAGGGGGAGGGAGGGGGAGAGAGGGAGGTAGAGAGAGAGAATAGGTAAAGTTGCCCTTTGGAGTAGAGGCAATATTAGAACAGAAAGCGGCTAGGATCTAGGGTAGAGTGTCCAGGGTAATAACACAATGACACTGACTTGACAGATAGGAGAGGTGTGCTCTAATTCTTGAGATGACTAGGCACTGGAAATGACTCTAGAGACATAAGGGGAAGAATTTTTTTCTTTTTGCATGCCATTTTGTTTTATTCTGGGTAGACTTGTACAAACATATATAAACTTGTTTACTTTAAGTCTTACTAAACCCAGTGTGCATTACAGATAAAATGATATAACATGTTTTAGCTGACAACCCATTAAAGGTGCTAAACAATGGCTCTAACTAACAATCTAGTGAAAGTAATAGTTTGAGATGAGTTAACAGTTACTGTGTGAAAAAACAATTTCCTATATTTTTCCATTTCACCAAAAATGGCATGTTTGAATTCTCCATAATCAATCTTGTTAAGAAGCATTTCTATCAAGAGCTCTTTTTGCTCTGGGGGTGGAGATAATAACCTTGGGGGGGGAAGTTACTACTGCTTTTATTGGAACTTATTGTAACACCTGATCCACAGCAATGTTCAATAATCATTTGCTGAATAAACAGAAGAAAGAATGAGAGAGAAAAACAAAATATCATTGAATGTTCATTTTAACAATGGCCATTTAGACTATTTTTTACTCCAGTTTTTACTAATAACACAAAATATCACCTTATAGAATAATTAGTCTTTTTATGCCACCATAGTAGTATAAATCGATGTTTTAAGAACTGATTGACCTATGCATCAGAAATTCTATTTCTATCCATAAGAAATTGTTATTTGTTTTGTTGATACTCATAGGAGACCTGCCCTTTCCTAAACATAAACAAAAGAAGAGTGGACTGGGGGCTCGAAACAGGGGGTGAAGGTAGGGGAGGGACTAGGAGGAGAAAAGGAGTGGAAACATTGCCTGGGATCTAAAATAAATGAATTTATCTAAAAAGGCTCCTTCTTGTTGAGACTATGGTGTCGTTTAGGTTAGGAGACCTGTAGAGTTTTGTATTGTTATCACCATGTCACTATCATTAGGTAATTTAAGACTCATTGCACTGGCAGTAGTTATTCATAAAACTAATGTATTGATAAACAATAGATTATATATTATCACCATTTTTTTCATTCTATGATTTTTACACTTCAAAATTTTTGCTCATGGCTGGGCGGTGATGGAGCATGCCTTTAATCCCAGCACACGGGGGCAGAGGCAGGAGGATCTCTGTGAGTTCGAGGCCAACCTGGTCTACAAGAGCTAGTTCCAGGACAGGCTCCAAAGCTACAGAGAAACCCTGTCTCAAAAAAACAACAACAAAATTTTGCTCATTTGCTTTAGCAATGATGAACTCTTAACCTGTTTTACAAAGTCTCTTACAGTTTAGTTATTTGAAAACGTAACCCAACAGGTTAAAACATAACTAACTGATTCATACTGTCCTCAAATGCATGTTTTTGCTACATTCTTTTAATTGCATCATCATAAATTTAATCTCTGTGAACAGAAATCTAATTATTTCTGGTTTCTCTTCTCCTCTTGCTCTTGCATTCATTTCAGTTGCCTCCTATCTTAGCGAAGTCCCCATTTGCAGAGTTTTGCCTAATATTTACACAAATGCTCTCCATTTCTACTCATCTGGCCAAGTCTATATCGTTCTACTCCAGGCTATGCTTTCATCTATACTACTTTGAGTCTCTTTGAGGATTTCCAACTTAGTTCATTGAAAAACATCCAATGAACTTGGCATGGCATTCAGGAGCCTTTTGATTTTGCCCTACTTACTTTCCATGGTAGAACATCATAGACTTCCAGGAATTTGTTCATCAGAGGATTTTCGCTCCTTTATAATTTTGATTTTTCCTACTCTTCTTAAGTGTGAGGGGTCATGGCTATGGGAACTAATCATCTTTGCTTCTAGTTAATGTCAATTATCAGTATAAATTAATCACCCTTCATACTATAGACAGAAGCTAGTAGTCTAAGTTGATTTACAGTGGATAAACTAAATCTCCTAAATATTATATATATATATATATATACATATATATTTAAATCTATGTTATGAATATATATTATTGTATACCCTGTAGGTAGGTAGATAGACAGACAGACAGACAGACAGACAGACAGACAGATAGATGATACAAACTATTGCATCTAACCCAGGAAACCATTGAACTCATGATATTCCTGTCCTAGCTGCCAAGCACTGAGATTTCAGGCATGAGACACCATGGCAAGCATTGCCCTTGAGGTCTTTTAATAGTCTTTTCCTGTTTTCCTGTCCTTATCTGTGTGATACAAACATAAATCTAACTCTCAGTAGACTGCCCTGTAAATGGCAGTAGCATAGGTGTGTTTTTGTTCCTTTCCATGTTATCTAGCACCTTGTAAACTTTATATACTTTCTTTCTGGTATCACTCTTCTATTCCTGTTCTTCAAGTACACACAATATAGAGTCTACGCATTAGAACATGATCACACACTTTATGTTGGTTGAAACATTTACTGATCATTTCTTCCCTAGCTAAGTAACATCATAGGCTTTTAACTTGTGAAAAAGCTGGGCCCAAATCTGTTTTAAATTTACTCCTGCTGTGTTATGTTGAAATATCATAATGTTTTGATGAAAAAATTAAACAAAAGTTCTTATCAGCATAAAGCTTGCTTGGTTGCTTGTCCTCAGCCTTCCTGACAGTTCAAGTGGAGACAGAGGAGACAAAAAGTCTCTTAATGCTTTAAAATAATTTGAAACTCACAGATGGAAGGCTATGCTAAGACAGATCTAAAACTAAGAGACACCATAATATCCAGATTTCCTACATTTTCTAGAAGTGATAGAGATCTGTGGCCCCATCATGTCTCCACACCTTCTTGCTTGAGTGATGTATTACTTAAAAATAAGCAACTAATCAAAACCTTCTTTTAGAAGGAGCTTAAGTATTTAAGATATTTGACAGGTCAATTTCTCTGAGTTTTTTTTTTTTTTTTGGAAGTACAATCATCCGTAGGAATGGAAGCTGGATGGACAGATAGATGGAAAAGGATCCATAGCCAGAAACTGCAGAAAGGTAAGATATGAAGGTAAATGTTGGAAAGCTAGACTGAAGAGGATACTTTGTGAGACTGAAGTGGAACCAAACTTTCACTTGGTGACATCCCAGACCAAGAAGGTAAGAAACACAATCATCATAAAATTGCTGTTTCCTTTCTCTATCCTTAGTATCGAAAGATACTTAATTTTTATGCTTTATCAGCAATGTTTGCCTCCTTTTGAAAAGACAAGTCCCTGGCATTTGGCTCTTGTTGTTGCCAATCAATGAGGAGACTGGGTCAGATTTTAGCTACCTAAGAAGATGACAGAATAGTCTAAATCTGGCTATTCTGAACCATAGCTCCAAGATCTTTGCAAACCTAATTCAATTCATCTGTTTTCAATTGCAAGCATTACATTAGCTTATCTGAACTCTGGTATTTTTTATAAGGATGTTTTTCAAACTATCGATCAGGGTCCACTAGGGTTAATTAATTCACTTAAGTAGGTTGGACCACTGGTTTTGAAAGATGAAATAAAGATACAATGAGGCAAAAGATGAAAGAAGATGTGTTGTAGAGACAGCCAAATATGCACTTGATCTCTAAACAGTATTAATGTAAAAAATGGCCTTCACTTCATTCTCGGCAGAGGACAAGGTAGGTTAGATGAGCCTTTGCTTTGCACACTTGCCATCTGGAAACTGCAGTATTCATGTCTGGAGCCAAAGAAGTAGAAAAGAGAAAAAGAGTGTGATACAGGACCTGTATTAAGACTAGACCTAGCAACAGTTTGAGACACATTGCCCATATCACATGGGTCAATGTGTGGTTGTGTGGACCCTAACTAACTATAAGGAAGGCTATCTTCTTGTCCATATAAAAGAAATAATGGGCCGGGCGGTGATGGCACACGCCTTTAATCCCAGCACTCAGGAGGCAGAGGCAGGCAGATCTCTGTGAGTTCGAGACCAGCCTGGGGTACAAGAGCAAGTTCCAGGACAGGCTCCAAAACTACAGAGAAACCCTGTCTCGGAAAAAAAAATAAAATAATAAGAAAGGAAATAATGGAAATTGTGGACTGCTTCTTAATACTTATGCAATTCACCTGAATTGAATGTTTCTGTGTCCCTGTTGGATAGGTAATTTAGACAATCTCACAGATACCTCACCTTTCTAGTGGTAGTAAGTAAACATTGTTATTTTTAGGAAAACATATATTCTATTAACAGGGATGCAGTTACCCAAGTTTGTTTTTATGCCCTTAGATTTTCTTAAGATATCAGTTCATTTTATGTGTTTTGAATACCTATAGTGGATAAGGCCTTTTACATGCTCAAAGGTACACCAGTGGTCACCTCTGTTTTCCTTCCATATCTGTCTAGCTCATCAGAAACTTTCAAGCTATACATCCCCAATGGACTCTACCAAAAGCCTAGGTGACCATAGTTTAACACTGTCTTTCCTATGAAAATATCAGGCATTTGGAAATATTTCCCTTCTGAAAAAAAAATAGCCTTCTTTTGAAGAATGTTAATCATTGTTTATAATTCTGGGTGACCTATATTATGCATCTGAACTTCTGTTTTGCTTTATTCAGTCTCTGCTAGGATTTGAATATTAAGTGTCCCATAAAAATAATTTATGTGTTGAGCACGCAATCCCCAGATGATGGATCCAATCATTAAGAGGTAATTGGATCATGAAGACACTGATCTGATCAATAGATGAATTCACTGACCCGCTGATAGCTTGATGGTATTATTTGGAGGTAACAGAAGCTAGAAGATGGGGTCCAGGTGGAGGAACTCGATCACTGGGAACAAACTTTTGACAAGTGTTTCTTGTGCATGTCCCTTTCTTGTATGTCTTTCTCAGTTTCCCAACTAACATGTGATTACACAGTCCAATTGCCATGGTGCCCAACTCTCAACAGGCCCAGCAGTGGTCCCATGTGACTGTGAAACAAAGCCTGCGAAACAATGAGCTAGTATACATCGTTCCTCCCTTTGAGTATCTCCCCCACCCCTAGGTATTTTGTCACAGTGATTAAAATTAGTAATAATAAATAAAACTAACGCAGTCTTATGAACCCATTATCTATAGGTCTTTATGAGTCCTTCACTTCTAGAATTTAGACTCTTCTGTGTGAACTGAACAGAGTCCTTCCTACCTCATAAGGGAAAGACCAAATCGCCAACATAACTTCATTTAGAGGAAGATGTTTTTAAAATAACTGTGGTTAAATGGCCAAAGGTATAATCACTTTGTAACATTGGTGACTTTATAAGAAGTGTCTTTCTTTCCTTTCACAAGCCACTTGAGGACAATAAGTTGTGTGAGGACACAAGAGAAAATGGCTGACTGCATACCAGCAAGAAGCTTCACTAGAACCCAGCCAAGCAAGTACTGTGTGTGATATTTCTTAGGCTTGCAGCCACTAGACCTATAAGGACTATAGCATGTTGTTTATGACACCAGTCTAAGGAGTTATGTTACATGACCCTAAGACAGACAGACATTTATCTACAATATTCTAATGCCATGTAGCTATTAAGTGTCTCCTCTGTGGAGTGTCGTCGCCTTCTTCTTCTTCTTCTTCTTCTTCTTCTTCTTCTTCTTCTTCTTCTTCTTCTTCTTCTTCTTCTTCTTCTTCTTCTTCTTCTTCTTCTTCTTCTTCTTCTTCTTCTCTTCTTCTTCTTCTTCTTCTTCTTCTTCTTCTTCTTCTTCTTCTTCTTCTTCTTCTTCTTCTTCTTCTTTCTTCTTCTTCTTCTTCTTTAGCTCAGTTCACTTTATTTATACTTAAGCAGAGTTTGTTTTACCAGGGTTATATGAACAGCTTTATTATTGACTTCTATTTTTGACTTTAAGAAATCATTATAATTTAAGGAATACCTTGTGATCTTTATGAAAACCCCCATTGTTCCCCTTTACTCTTCCACAAATATACTTTCCCACCCTCTACATAACCTTATTATAGACATAGATTTCAGTATATTTTGCAAGCTTAACTAAATATCAAGCCAGATAATCCTGCTCTTGCAGCACTTATATCAGCAACATAAGTTGCTTTCTGTTACAAAGTTGAAAAATAATAGACATGGGAACAAAGGTTTAAGGACAATATTCAAGCACAGGCAATTATTTCAAGCCTGCATGATATGATTTTTTACAGTTCCCTTTCTACAAGAGGGTCCCATGTCTCAAACTCTCTGTAAAAGATAGACTTTGACAAAAGACTCTTTTCCCATCTCACCATACTATACTTCTTCCATGAATATAAACTCCTATATATGGTAAAGATGGCTTTCTCCACCCCATTTTTCATTGTAGCCTTTCCACTTGGCATATACCAGATCCTACCAATGATTCTATGCTTGGTGTTCAGGGAACTTACTCTCAACTTTTGGCACCATGTGTATTCCTGAGACTTTCTCCCTATTCTGTGTATGCATGCCTTACTGATCTTTCCAAAACAGTGAAACAGGTTTAATGTCCAAAGTGTTATTTTCTCATATGTACCTATCTCTATTGAGTCAGACAATTTCCCAGGATTTTTATTTGTAGTTAATAATTCCAGATAAGAGATCTGAGAAGCATTAACCCTCTGGTGAAAATATTTAAGAAAGCACAGAATTTCCAGGGAAAACTATAGCTGTTGCACATGTGACTAACAAAGTAAAACTAAAAACCACCTAAAGAATCACCAATATAATGAGTGAGAAGAGGGTATGGAAGCTGCATTAATTTTACAAATTCCTATGCTGTCCCATGCTGTACAAATCCTTGACAAGTGTCTATTTCCACAGGTGCCATGGCCTGAGAAAACCCATTGTATAGTTAGTTAGACTCTACTCTGAGACAAGACTGAACACCTCCCAGCAAGAGTCATCTGAGAAGATTAAATGTGGTCCTTGTTAGTGGAGAAGAGGGAGAGTGCCTCCACACAGAAGGCCACCAAAAACATCAAGATCAAAAGAACCCCCAATTCTAAGGGCCACTACCGCCTAGAATGGATGGAAAGAACCCACAATTCTAAGGGCCACTACCGCCTAGAATGGATGGAAAGAACCCACAATTCTAAGGGCCACTCTCCTCCTAGAACAGATCAAAGATGATTCTGTATATTAGATGGGAAGAAATTAGCTATTTTAACAACTGTTGGTTAAACACAAATTAGACATGGGGAATATTCATTACTCTAAAAGCTCCTGAAACACCCTAGTTTTTGCAATTAATGAGAACAAGACCTGGTAACTCCTCCAGGATCTAGGAGCAATTAATAAAAACATAAAAATTTGTGGTTTGCCTCAGTACAGCATCCTTCTTGCCTCTGTCATACCAGTTTATACCCTGATATTAGTTTTAGAAATTAAAGGTTGCTTTTTTCAGTACCTGTGGAGTGTCTTCTTAACTATTGCAGCTGGATTCATCACTTTCCCCTGCATATCTCACAGACTCAGTTGTCACTACTAGTATACACATTGTGTCACACACTAATTATGAACACACATAGAGGAAAGGGAAAATGCCCAATCCTGTGTGCAAACAAACTGTGGAATGTTACATCAAACTAATTGAAATAGTCATTTATTAAATATCATGTGAAGTGATTTATTCATGTTACCTAAATGAATAGATCCCTTAGCCATAAGAGATAGAAATTATTACCACCATCTGTCAAGTAAAAAAGCAAGCCTAAACAGCTCTACAACATTACTCAAGGAAGCAAAGGAACTGACATTTGATGTGTGGATCCAAAGTTTCATTCAGAATTACATCACTGTCATCTCTTTCCCCTATTTTGCCATTGCAGTTGATGGACCTTAGACCAACCTTAAGTTCTAAGTCTCCTTTTTAGGCCTTATCTACTTCCACATTTTCCCATCTTCTCTATCCACTCCACTTCCTTGATTTCTTTTGCCCCAGATCCTGAGAATACTGTCATCTACAGATTAGGGTTCATATTCTGATTAAAGCTGTGTCGTAGTAAATTACTGGGGGCCTATATTCTTTATCTGCTTTCCTTAGTAGCCTGCTCATTATCACTACTTGATTACTTTAATTACAGCATGCTTCTTTTCTTTTAAAATTGTAAATTATGTTTTACCATATTTATTGCTGCAAAAGACATAAGCTAAATCTTTTGTTAACTTGCTTAACTCCATTGAATCTATGCTGTCAGGAGCTAACATTTGCTATAATAATTTTAAATTTCTTTCTCACCCTAAGAAGGCACTCATATGTGATACATGATCTAAATTTCTAAAACTATTGCCAAAAAAGGAACAATAAAACAGCAGGCTTCTTGAAACTCAATATTTTGATGACTTAGTTAATGTGGTAGCAGTATAAATAGATTAAGAAATCAAGAATGATCCACACTTATTCTCCGGTGCACTGACTTGCTAATGCATGATGCCATGCTAAGACAGAAGAAGCCCCTGTAGCAGAAAGTTTATATACGCCCTTTGAAAAAGAAGCCTGTTGTTTAAGTACATTGACTACCATAATGTATTTGGCCTTAAAATATCTATGACTCAATTTCAGTTGAATGCTTCCCATAGCAAAGCCATATTGTTTTTTAAAAGTATACTAAATATACTATTGCTCACAACCCCCACTACTGTTTCAGATCAAGTCTTGTCATGATTTATAACAATGTTAGTTCTCACTATTTGTGCCACTTTTATTTAATAACATAAAAATGTTTACCAAAAGATACTCCTACTACAGAGTCTTTAATAGGTTAACAACCTGTTGGATTGTTGGAGCTAGAGAACCTAAATTGGAGCCATCAATCCCATTAACCTTTTCTCTATTCTGACTTGAAAGCATTTTTTCTTCAAGAATTTAAGATCAGGGATTTGGTGGCAACATAATCAAGATTCCAAAATGTGTCAAACCACCTTCCTAGATACATTTGCTTTATTTGGAAGTGTTCTGAATAGAGAGAAAAGTACAAATTACTGAAATGGATCTTGGATGTCAGCCTGGACCCATTGATTTTAGGGTTTGGTCTTGTTTTGTTGTTTTTTAAAAGAATGAATATAAAGGTACTAACATTAGTATTGACTTCTATTTAAGTTTTATAAGGGTTGTTACTCCACAGCCAATTGCCTCTTAATTGTTCAGCAAGGTCTTGGGTGGCTTTCAGCTCAACCTGTGTGTTCTAATGGAATGTAACCTAATTGCAAATATTGGCTAACCGTGAATCATGTAACTCTCATTCCATGGAAAGCCAAATGTAAATTTCTCCCACTAGAAATGCATTCATCCCAATTATCTGCTATTCTCAATTATTTACACTGCTGCTCTTATGCACTTAAAATATATTCTTTGGTATGTCTGTCAGATTGTTTCTTAGTTTACAATGAGAAAAGCAAAGTGAAAAGACATCGTTGGGACCATCAATAAGCATAATGAATGGCAAACAGTATATGCATGTATTAGCATATACTTTCAGTGTTATGTATTTTATTCCTCATAATAACTGTTGTGTAGTGTGGATGTCACCAATTCCCATTTTGTAGATGAGAACAATCACAATAATAAAACCAAGGCCTAGGAACTTCAGGTCCAAAGTTAAAGAGCTGATTAAGTTTCAGACCTTCAAATATATCAAAGGTAGTTCTATCTAATTCCAAAACTACTGTCTTATTATTTTCTTCTGTATTACATAGTCATATAAATATCAGAAAGTTTACTAAACGTAATTTTTTTCAATGTGTTCTATAGTCAAGTATTGTAGTGCTCACTCTGGGGGGTGCGGCAGGAGGTTTGCTCATTTGAGGACATAGATTATGTCACAAAATGTTTCAAAGTTTTTGTTACAAGTAATGTTTACATTTTTCTATTTAGAATTTTCCAATTAAGTTTTATTTTATTCCCATAGGAAAGTACAATCTTAGAATACTTTAGGTGCTACGATACCATGCAAGAGCTCGTATTAGAAATAAACTTTGAGTTCCTACTTATGCAGAAACCATCTTTGAGCCAGGCTTCCTTAAGGCTTGTGGTCAGTCTGTCATAAAGACGCCAGCCTTAGGAAGGGCCAAGAAGGACTTAGCGATTGTCAAATTTAAGGAGTGGTTTTGTTTGTTTGTTTGTTTGTTTTAACATGCCAGGAAAAGTGAGTCAACAAAGAAGAATGTAAATCAAAAGGGTACATGTAAAAGGAAAAAAAACACAATCACTTTTATGTAAATTGAAGTATTTGCTTGTGTCATAAAGGAAATTCTGGGAAAGATCTTTCCTGAACATTAGCCAAGTGCAGGCAAGATCCCTTGCTATCATCTCTCTATCTGGAACAGTTGTCACAGACCAGTGGACATGTAGGACAGGAATGGGAAGGAGATGGGTTCCGTGCATTCTTGCCGTGAAATCAGAGGGATGGCTGCTGATAGCTGGTGTTGCCTTCTTCTCTGCTGTCTGTTTAGTTGGTTTTCTTTTCCTTTTTAAAAATTAAATCATCTCTAGCCCCATTTCCGTGAACAATTTTCAAGACTCTCACCTAGGACTATGACTATGTGATTTAGTAAGATTTCTAAATTTAAATAGCAGGCTGAATCTGCTATTTCGTTTTTCTAATTAAGGTTAATCAGTTTTTATTTTGTGAGTTCCTATGCAGTGGAAATTGACTTCAATTGTACTACATCTAAACCTGTGTGTTTATTTATTGAAATCATTGGGTTTGTATGGTTCTTTTCTTTACTAATTTATGGAAATATTTTTGTACTGATTGTCAAATGGATATCTTACATTTCATATACCACACAGTTGCTATTTTAATTCACATAATTTAATATCTTGCCCTTCAAAAATGATATGAAAAATACAATTTTATTAAGAATAGATCACTGTGCATTTTTGAGAAGCAAAAAAAAGCCCTTTTCAGTACTAAATATTTATAGCATTCTCCCTAACATTGCCTTTTAGCGCCTTGCTTGAATGTCTCCACTTACCTCTTCAGGCACCGGTATTACTTTCATTGCTGCTGCAACAAGACACTGTGAACACTGTGGTCTAAAGCCACATAAATCTTTCTCATAGCTTTGTGGGTCAAAAGTTCAGTGCAGGTTTTCCAGTCTTGCCAGCCTGGACGATAACACTCTGGGGAGACTGCATGTCCCCTCCATCCAGCTCTAACCAGAATCCTGTGCCACACAGTGACAGACGGAGATCTTGGTTTCCTTGTAAGTTGTCAGCTGGTTCCTTTAACTTCTAGAAGCTTCTCTCTGATCCTTGCACCTGGTGGCCACATCCTAAAAGCCTAGCTTGGGGGTATCAGCTCAGTCTCATTCCTTGCTCTCACTTGATCACTGCTGGAAAAGGGTCTCCGTTTTTAATGCCTTGTGGAATTAGACTGGGCCCGCTGAGATAATCCGGGATATTTTCACAACTTAAAGCCCTTTAAACTTCATCCCATCTGCAATGTCTCTTTTGCTTTGTAGGGTAATATTGTCATAAACTATGGGGTTTACAGCATGAACATATTAGGAAAAAGTGCATTATATTGTCTACTATCTTTCTTCCTTTACCACAGTGAAAACTTGCCTCCTTGCAGAAGATCCAGCCTTCCAGTAATTCAACTGGTGTCCTACATTTACTTAAGACGCAGAAGTTAGGATATCACTGCTACCTGCTATTCTTGCATTACCCAACTTACTCAGTTTTTCCCTATTTCTTTGTTTACATAAAGCCATTATTGTTTCCATTTTGCTTAATTTGTGATTTTAATTTCTCTTCATAATTATGGTGTTAAAAGTATGCCAGGTTACAGCTAGCATTGCTTAGGCTACAGCCAATGCTCAGTTATCACATTTCCTGCATCATAAGGAGCAGACTGCTCTTCCCTCCCTTCAATCGTGTAGTGCTTTGGCAGTTACATTATTTGGGATTATTTTCTCTGATTCCTAAACACTTAGTTTCTTACCATGCTTGATAAACCTTTTATCCCCATTATTCCTGCACTGTCACCATGTCCCGTTGACTCCAGACTCATCATCTACCTATATCAGAAGGTTTTATATCAGGTTAACTCTGTTAATTACATGACTACGCTTAATTACAGTCTACCCTGAACTAGACACTGCCATCAGTAGATGTGGAGCTTATAGAGAAATTCCTGCTGTCTCCAAGCTAACAGTCTACTTTCCCTCCTTTTTATATGCAGTCCAACTTCCAACAATGGAAAAGTTTTAATTAATTTTACACACAGTGACTAGGTTCATATTTCCACAAATCATAGGTTCTATATTTGTCTAATGAGACCAAGTAAACATTAAGAGATTGACTTTTTTGTTTGTTGGTTGGTTGGTTATGTTTTGTTTTTCGAGACAGGGTTTTGCTATAAAGATTGACTTTCTAACTGAGTCAATCAGAGAAGAATGATGTGCCCAAACCTAATTTATTTGATGACTGGGACTACATATATATATGTGTATATACATGTATATTTATATACACACACTCATATATCTATATTCTAATTCAATTAGGTCACTCATGACTTTGTTCTATAGTGACTGATTCTATAGTGTTCCATAGTGTATGCAGTGCCCACAGTGGGCAAAAGAGCATGTCAGATCTCCTTTGGCTAGAGTTATAGGTAGTTATAGGCTACAGGCCATGGCTGCTGGGAACTAAACCTGGGTCTTTTGGAAGATCATTATGTCCATTTAGCTACTGGGTCACCCTTCCAGATACTTTTATTCTTTTTATAAACTGTCCATACCTTTCTAAAAAGTTTTATCATATCATAGATGGCATATGATACATAAAAATCGACCATGCTTAGACTTTCTCAATATATATCTCTCTTTCAAGCATTCTCGTGATACCAGCCTTTTCCTTCTAGGGTGACTCTGCACCCACTTTTAACTCATGTATGGACAATGCTGCTTCCCATACACCCTAGTCAGCTATTGTCAGTTATATACCTATTCTCGAATCTTCTATAGCTTCAACAGCATCTGCTATAAGCCTTTTCGTCTCCATGACAATAAAAATGCTTCCTTTTATTTCTTTTACTTCAATTATTTTTTTCAAGAGAATGTTCAGTACTTGCAAACTCCAACTTATATCTCATTTCTCTAAAAGTTCACTTCAAGATCTTATCGTTTCCTCTAAAGTATCATTGCAAAAGCCATTTAACAGAGCATTTAAAATGTTTGCGTCACTTCTCAATCATCAGGCAGCTTGAACTCTCCGTAAGAAGTTGCTATCAATTATTCTGCTCTTCCCTTTCATATTTGAACCTCTCTCATCTCCCTTCCCAGTATTCTATTGTTCTGACTGCTCATTTAAGCAGCAGCTCTGCGTTTCAGATTGCTCTACCTAAGTATCATTTGTTTACTCCAAGCCTAAACCAGTTTTTATAGACCTGAAATTGGTACACATTAAACCACCTCTGTCACTGTCATGAGGCCATAGCTACAGATCACTCGACCCTGATGATTCTCAGGCACATGTGCAGTCTTGACTGGGTATGGAACCTAGTGCTTTGCATATGCTAAGCAAATATCTTCCTCTGAGTGCTGTCTCTAGTTTTGCTCACTTGAGATGCCCCATATAGAAGCTTTAAATAGGCCTTTTCTCAGCCTTTAGCAGGGCCTGTTTGAGTGTACTAAGAGATGCCGGCAGGCCATCTTCTAGAGATTTTAACACATAGAGAAAGACAACGAACCGTCAAATGAAATATACTCAGTGCTGCTATTCTGAAAACTTTATGGACTCTATCAATCTGGAAAGTGGATGTCATGGCTGGAATATATAGTGTACTCGCAACCTCCTTTGTTGAAGGATTTGTTCAGAACTGATGCTGGTGGCTGTAGTTGTAGAAAGTGGGTCATCAGTGTTGGGGAAGCAGAGTTTTTAAAGGATTTATTTTCCCTACTTCTCTTATTGTCTGCTTGCCCACTATTAGGGAAACTGCTTTGCTCCATCTTATTCTCCCTGCCGTGATGCTGAACCTTACCAGAGGCCATCGTAATGGAGATGCCATACCATAGACTGAAATCTGTGAAATTGTGATCTGAAAAATTTTTCCTCCTTTAATTGTTGTGGTAATTTGAATGATCATGGGCCACATAGGGTCATACATTTGAATACTTGGAACTGTTTGGGTAGGATTAGGACGTGTAGCCTGGATGGAGGAGGCCTGTAACAGGAGGCAAGCATGAGGATTCAAGAAACATGTGGTATTTCTAGTGTGTTCTTCCTCCTGGTTGTGAATCATGATGTGAGCTCTCAGCTATTCCTGCTACCATGCCTTTACTCTGACATCATAGTCTCTAACCCTCTGAAATTAAATGCGTTACCATTTTCCTTGGTTATGGTGTTTTATCACTGCAACAGAAAAGTAATTAAGACAGAAGTCTGCACTAGGCAGTGGGCATTGCTGCGACAGATCTGACCATGTGGTACTTTATAAGAATGTTGAAGACTTTGAGCCTTGGGATTAGAAAAGTAGTAAAACACTGTAAACAAAATTAATGGGCCATTATACTAGAAGCTTAGAAGACAATAGTGCTGAGAGCAATGTGGACTATAGTTGTCCACCTAAAGTAGTTTGGGAGAAAACAATAGTATCAACTGGGGTAGCAACTACTCTTGTGATAATTTGAAAAGACGCATATGCTTTTTGCCCTCATCCTAAGAATTTTCCTGAGGTTAAATTGAAAAGTAGTGAACTCATTTCTTTGGTGGAAGAAATGTCAAGGCAGCCTGATATTGACTCTGTGTCTCGATTACCAGTCATCACTCTCCTACAGTTCTACAATGAAAAGGAACAAGTGAGGCAAAAAGAAATGCAAACTTTATACTTTGAAGAGAAATAGAGCACTAGGAAATTTAATGTAGGATCCAAGGTTTGTCCTGAAAAAGATTAAAGAGAGATCTAATCTGCAGTGAAACAGAGGGAGGTAGTGTCCTCAGGGAGAGACCCCCCCAAACCAACTAGACTTCCACCTTATGAAAATGAAATGTCAGAAGAATCTTCTTCTCCTAAAAGACAACAACACACAAAAGTTGCTGCAAATGTGAATCCAGGGAGCCAATCTCCATTCCAACTAGGCAGCAAAAATTGGCAGTGTTGTCCAGTTGGCTCTGGCTTTAGAGTTCTGCAGAATGCACGAATGAAAGGGTAATGGAACATTCATTAGTCTACAGGCAATGTTTGTCAGAGAACATCCTGTGTGGAGGCCCAGAGAAGTCACTGAGTGAAGCTATGAAAGTGAAGCCTGATTTGTATGGAAGAACACAAGATAGTAGAGGTGCCAAAGCTGTGGAATACTTTCCAAGGAGAGTTGCATACAGGAAGCGTAATTAGTCAAACAGAGAAAAGTGTGTTGCAGGAATTAAAGTTGAAAGGAACTCATGAGGCCTAGAGCCAGACCAATGACTCATAGCAATGAACACTTACAAGTAAAGATGAATGGGCTAACCAGTGAACTGCGTGACTCACTGGGACACACTACAGCTTCCACAACAAGATTCTTCTCCTTTTTATTTCTTTGGTTGGTTTTTGTTTTTTCTTTTAAATTTTTTTTAAACAGGGAGGTTGCAAGGACAGAGGACAGATGTGAGGGGGATGTGGAGATAAGTGAGATTGTGATGTGTGATAAAATCCATAGTCAATAAAAGATAAAAGATTTTTTTTTTAATGCTGAAAGAAAAGAACTCTGGAAGTCCTTTGAGATCAGACATGGGGTAAAAGATTTGGAGTCCACACTGCTGGATTTTAAACTTCCTTTGGTCCAGGATTTCCTCATTATAACCCAATGTCTCCTTTTTTTTTGATAGTATTGTATATTATGTGCCACTGTGTGTTGGGAGCATATCATTTGCATTTTAATCTTACAGGGGCTTATAGTTAAGAGATTACCTGAACCTCAGAAGAGACTCAGGACTTTTAAACAGTGTTGAGACTGAAAGACAATCAGCACTTGGGAAGATGGACATAATGTACACCACATATGGTACGGCAGCAAGTTATGGAGCCAAGGAGTGGACTGTCATGGTTTGTATGAGAATACCCCTCACATGTCTGATGTACTTGAATACTTCATCACAAAGAACATGTCTTATTTACATGTTTAGTCTCCACGTACCAGGATAAGGTCCTTATGTTCTGATGTTTAATATTAGTGACTCTTCAACACACATTATTTTCTTTCTGTATGAAATAAATTGCCTGTCAAATCTGGAATTTTTGAGTTTCTTTAATATTAACCTTAATAAAAAAAAGTTAAATAGGTTAAGGTCTTCAATAATTGTTTCCAAAAGAAAAGTTTTGCTTTACTTTCTATTAATAAGAGATTAAAGATACAGTCAACTAATAGTATGCTTTTATCATTGTCCATGTGCAAAAGGCTTTCTTCTGTTTGAGTTCTACTTGTTAATGTTACTGTTAATGTTTCTTTTGCCAAAGTTTGAAACTCTTAAACTGAAACCATAAAGAAGTCATGAATTTTAGTTTGTCAGATTAATCCCAAAAGAATGCTGAAAGTTGATGGTGCCATCATTTTTAATAGCAAATTTGGTTTTGAGCTTAACTTCATAGCTTGTACAATTACCAGTGAGCTGTGCTTGCAGGTAGAGCTCACTGTTTTGAAACATTGCATCATGCTAAGCTGAACTGAAGGACATGAGTAAAGTCCTTTTATAATATTATGCTGGCTCATCTTCTCTAGCCGCAGTTTTCAACACAAAGTGCTTCACAAAATGTTGCTCTAACTATTTCTTATCCTTAATATCTGGAGTTCCTTATCCCTAACAAAATTGTCTGCAGGGGGAAATGCCTGTTTAAAATCTTTAAAGCAGAGTTGCAAATTATACTTTGCAAATTACATGGTTGATATAAAAATTTTGAGAAATATCATGTTGTATTTGGGTTATGCTGAAACTTTTCTTCCCTTGGTTAACTCCTGAGTAGATTTGTGCAAAAGGAAAGTCTGTGTTTCTGTCCTTCCAAGTAAACATGTCTCTTAAGCACATCATGAACAAACAAAGCAGTAAGTTTTTGTTATAACCTCCATGGCAAGAATTCAAAATCAGCTTTGTTTACTAAGTCCTCATTTGTGAAATCTATGATTTGAGGAGATCCCTTGTTCGAGAGTGTGATGTGAGATTCCCCTCTATATGCTGTGCTGTGAAGATGTTTTATTACCATTGGTTAATGAATAAATCTGTTTCAGACAATGACTTAATAAAGAAAAGCCAGGAAGGAAATCTGAACAGAGATATATAGAGAGAGTAGGCGAAGTCAAGGAGAAACCACGTAGCTGCCAAAGGTGAAGGACACAGGAAACTTACCACTGGTAAGCCACAGCCTTGCGGCAATGCACAGATTAATAGAAATGGGTTAATTTAAGATGTAAGAGTTATCCAGGAATATGCTGGAGTCACCAACCAAGAAGTGTTGTAATTAATATGTCTTCTGTGCAATTATTCGGATAGTGAGGCTAGAAAATCAAGTGCATTCACCGACTACAAGAGTGTGCTCTGTTCTTTTTCAGATTTTCATGATGTTACATGAAACAAACATTTTAGTGTTTTGGATAAGGACTCACAGATCGTATGGGTATGCTTCATTTCCTGAAGTTCTAAATTCAAGAAGTTATATTACTGTCATTATCCATGGCATGTGAACTACAAAGAGAGAGCCTTGAATAAATTCTAATGAACATTGACTTTAACTTGCTAGTTCACAAATAAGACAGTGATTAAAAATACCACTCATGTTTTGCTCATATTTTACTTAAGACTTTTTTTGTCTGAACGAAGTTGGAGACATCTTAGCAATGATGAGATTTATACTAGACTCTCTGTTCTACGATGCAGAAGTCCTGCTCATCCACCAGATAAGTCACAAGAACCAAGGGGCAAATAAAAACAAAGAATGAATAAAAACCACTATCATCTGATAGGAGAACCACAAATTCTAGTGGAGCTGAACCTCGAAAACACGACCATGGCCATTCAAGTGGCTATCAGATGACAGAGCACATTGTGTAGCTTGGAGAAAATAGAATCAAAGAAGATAGAATCTTTCTTTGCTGTGTATCATAAGTTTCACATTGGTAAATGACTTTGCCTCTCTTAGCCTCTGCTATCAGTAAAATGAAACTACATATGGCAGCTCATGAAAGCTGTGGTTACTTAATGAAAGTCAATAATTGGCACAATGGGCCATGCAAATATAAAATAAAAGTAGCTGTTATTAAATAATACATTAAAAGTTACCTTTCATATTAATTAGTTTCTATATTTTCCATACCTAAAACCAAATGACCAAAAGAGCTAAATACTAGGTGACAAATGTTGTTAGAAATTTATCAAATGGGTTTTTAGGAAGATAGTATCAATGAACATAACATTGAATTCAAGAGAAATAATAAATGAGACAAAGAAGGTTCCTAGTCTGATTTTCCTTTTGAAAGAGTAATTGTAGCTGTTAGAATAGCCTATAATAGAATAGGTGAAAACAGGGAGATGATGGCAAGTTTTTGTTCTGTTTTGTTTTTTCCCCTATGTTAAAAGAAACTGATGTAGGAGGTCCTCTGTCTTTGTGTTGCTTTCATTGGTTAATAAAGAAATTGCTTTGGGCCTATTGATAAGGCAGAACTTAGGTAGGCAGGGAAGACAGAACTGAATTCTGGGAGAAAGAAGGGTGTAGTCGGAGAGACGCCATGGATCTGCCAGAGACAGACACTGGGAATTTTACCCGGTAAGCCACTGCCATGTGGCGATATATAGATTAATAGAAATGGGTTAAACTAAGATGTAAGAGTTAGCCAATAAGAAGTTAGAGCTAATGGGCCAAGTACTGTTTTAATTAATACAGTTTCTGTGTGGTTATTTCGGATGTAAGCTAGCCAGGAGGCCAGGAAGAACAAGCAGCCTCTTCCTTGTTACAAGAAACCTAGAGGTAAGCAGATCAGAGCTGTGGTGCAGGCCTAATAAGACATTAGAAACCCAAGTTTCCTGTGCTATACAATTTTTTAACATTAACTACATTTTCCAAGTCACTAGGTGGTTATTGGATCTCTGACCATCACACCAATATTCTAGCAGAAGAAAGTAGAGAAAGTAAATGTGCTATGGAATATTTGTTTACACTGTGTCTCTTCCTAAGGCACCTTCTGATTGATTTAATAAAGAGCTAAATGGTCAATAGCTGGGCAGAAGAGAATAGGTGGGACTTCCGGGAAGAGAGAAGGAAACTGAGAGGAGGTATCTAGGTTCATGATTTCACCAGCAGATTCAGAACAAGTCAGATGTGCTGTAGTAAGAAGAGCTAATTGAACAACATGGCCAAATGTAGATTAAAAAATACAGGTTAATTAAGTTAGAAAAGCTAGTTTGGAAAAACACTAAGGTAAGGCCTAGCTTTTATAATTAGTAGTAAGTCTCTGAGTCATTATTAGCAGGCTGATAGTCCAAAAACAGTCTGACAAGAAAGCTTTCTATATAAATTCTTTTAAAACAAACTTAAAAGTGCCACTTACATTATCATGACAGTCTTAAATACAGCAGAGGTATGTAGTATCCAAACAAGGCATGTTGCTACCCATCTGAATATCAGGATTCTATTATAGATACAACATTTAGCCTAAGTTTTGGGTAAGCAGCTAGCAATCTCAATTGCAAGTTCTATCCTACAAAGAAGCATATCTGTAGGGAACATTGTTGTACAAATACAATAAGTAAAGTGAAGTAAAAATATACAATCAACTAAAGAAGGTTTATAGAGCACAGTTAACAAGTGAATACAAAATATATCTGTAATAACTAAAAGCACAGAACATCTTACAGGGTCCATCAGATGAAACACACACACATAAACACATGCATACATACACATACACACTTTGAGAAATGCACATTCACATTCACAAGTACATACACATACACACTTGTGCATAAATGCATATACACACACTCTCAGGTACACACATGAGACAGAACAGTTATATATTATATGACAAAGAGATCTTTTTAACAATAAGAGAATGTAATATATAAAATTACATAACAATAATTTAGAAAAATAGTTTCATGGACAATTTAGAGAGCTAAAGTTTAATTAAAAGAAGAAAACTGAATAAATAAAATAAACCTTAAAAAAAATTTGAGATTTTTTTCTCAAAAGGCACATGATTCTCTGTTAAACAGTTAAGTTAATCAGAACTCAAGAAAACATAAGTTCCAGTCTTTAAAATCATCCCATAGAAAGACAAAATTGTAGTTTCCAGTTAATAAAAAGAATAAAACAATAAATTATTCTACTAAATAAACCTGACCAGAAGCATAATGACAAAAAGAATAACCATTAATCTTCAGAAGATAGATGTAAATCCCCAAACAAAGTATTAGCAAACACCCTGAACATTCTCTGAAAAGAAGAAGTTAAATATGATAGTGTTAGAGATGAATTAATTCTCCTTGGAGGCCATAGGAATAAAATAATAGACAATTTTTGTATACAATTGAAAGGTAATTGGTAACATTCATATCCATGATGAATAACATTTTAAGTATAAATATTCCATTTGAATAGCTGTCATCATATTTAGTGTAAGACTGTAATACAATTTTAGATTTATAAATAATACAAATATGAAACTCATTGTTATTTATTTAACTTATTTTTGGAAGTGTTAAACAATGTAATTTCAATAAAATGAAGTGTATTCTTTTTGTGCTTTTAAGATCAACTTTATTTATGTGCGTACACACACACATATACGTCTATGTTTGGGTATGTACACATGAGTACCAGTGCCTGTGCAGGTCAAAAGTGTCAGATGTTCTAAGAGCTGGAGCTACAGGCCATTGTAAGCTCTCCAATGTGGGTCATCTGAGAATCAAACTTGGGCTCTCTGCAAAAGTATTATGTGGCTTTAATCAACTGAGCCACCTGTTCAGCTCCTGGAATACATACTGATGTCAAGAAGAGAGGAACAACTGTTATTTTATTTTTCTCTCATACAAAACATCCTGATGATAGTCTTCCCTCCCTCTGCTTCTCCTAGTTTCCACCCTTCTCTCCCAGATCCACTCCTCTGTTTCTCTTCAAGAAAGAGCAGGCCTCCCAGAGATATCAACTGAATAAGCCATAACAAGTAATAAAATTCTAGGCACAAACCCTCAAATCAAGGCTGGATGAAGCAACCCAGGGTTATAAGAAAAGGGTTATATGAGCAGGCAAAAAAGTCAGAGATACCCCTAGTACTACAGTTAGGAGTCCAACAAGAATATCAAGCAAAAAACCACATGTATATGCCGAGGACCAAGCACAGACTCATGCAGGTTCCATGATTACTGCTTCAGTCTCTGTGAGCCCCTATACACCATACTTAGTAGAGTCTATGGGCCATGTTCTCTTGGTGGCTTTGATCCTTCTGGTTCCTCCAATCCCTCCTCCTCATCTTCATCACAGTTCCCTGAGCTTCACCTAATGTTTGGATGTTAGTCTCTGCATCTGCTGAGGGTTGCAGTTTTTAATAATCTCCAAATAAATGATTTATTTAAAGGGAAAAAGAAAAAAGAAAAACTATTTTATTGTTAAATTGGTTTAACAAATTAAGAAATTTATTAAATTAATTTAAAAATAAAGCAACTGAAAAACTGTTATAATAAACAAGAAATTTAGTGATTGTTCATACATGAGCACAATAGGTTTCTTATATACTTACAATAACTAATAGATTATCTACATTATTTATGGGAAAGAAAGATCATTCTTTTTTGTTGTAATTCAATTGCTGGCAAGTAAAGCTACAATGCAATATCAAATGCATGCCAAATAGTAAAATATAAGCTATCTAGGAAGACATTTCCCCTTATGAAGAGAAAAATAAAATGTCTGTCATCTATCTACCTGTTTATTTATCACTTATGTAGACTTCATATCCTATGTCTTCTGTCTAATGTAAACCTATACTTCAATGTTATCAATGGTCAGAGTTTGTAACAAATACCATAAATCTTTCACAGGTTATTGAGCTACAACTAAGACATAATTTGAATACTTCATACAAAATTGCTGTTTCAGTCATCATTTTGGCTTCTGTAAAACACACAGAATTTTACAGTCATCTCCATAATTAAAATGTGGTGGTGTAGGAGGTTCTTCTGTCTATGTGTTGCTTTCATTGGTTGAATAAAGAAACTGCCTTGGCCTTTTAATAGAACAAAACTTAGGTGGGGAAGACAGAATAGAATGCTGGGAAGAAGGGCAAAGTGGCAGACGCCATTACAAGCTTGTAGTCATGTTAGTTAGATTTTCTAGATATATAGAGATATATTTCAGTTAGATAGGCATTCTTCATATCTTTCAATGACTGCAGAATATGACATTTAAAGTGTTTTAATAACTTAGGGCTTTTCATGACAGTGAGACATGTCTGTTCCTGGCAGCACCAATCTACTTCAAGAGGAAGATGGTCATTGAAGAGGCTCCTCATGGAGTTTGCTAGCCATTTGGGCAAGAAACTGCTCTTGCCTGGACTGCTTAACTGGATATGCAGTACTCACAGAGAGATGACTGCTGAACTTGCCTAAAGGTGAGATGGTCCTTCAGGGTTCCTGCTTCATGAAAGAGTGCAAGACATTCTGCAGGATATAGAAGAAAGTGACTGAACTGTCTTTGAATTTTCCTGCTTCATGAAAATGTCTGCTGGATACTATGGGCATGTTGGCTCAAGATGGATGCCCCAATGGTACAGAATAACTTTGGGTGACTGTCCAGGCAGCAAGATGTCTCTGTCATTTCTAGAGTTTTGGAAGCTGCTTACAATGTACTTCCTGTTTACTTAGGTAATATTATATCCTTTTGGAGCCTTCGATGGAGTTGAAGAATAGATAGAGAGTTATAGTTTTTCATTGTTATGATAAAAGATAAAATCGATATAAATATTGTAACTGTAATTCTTGCTTGATAACTGTTTTGTTATATGTAATTTTACTATGTTAAAGTGAAAGACTTTCTTTTTTGTTTAAACAGAAAAAGAGGAAATGGTGTAGGAGGTTCTTCTGTCTATGTGTTGCTTTCATTGGTTGAATAAAGAAATTGCCTTGCCATTTTGATAGGACAGAACTTAGATAGGCAGGGAAGACAGATAGGCTGGGAAGAAGGGCAAACACCATGAAGCTCCTGCCTGAGACTGACACTGGTTAGAATCTTTGCCAGTAAGCCACGACCTTGTGGTAATACACAAGGCAGTGTTTAAATAAATACAGTTTCTGTGTGATTATTTTGGGTATAAATTAGCGGGGTGGGTGGGATGGAACAAGGGGCCCCACTGCCTACAACAAGACCCAGGGACACAGCCCGTTCCTCCTACAATGATGTGGAACAGTCCCATCTGTTTCAAAAAATTCCTCATTCTCCCTCTCAGTCAACCTTCCCCCAAACTCTACAGCTACTTTCTTTTGCTATCATTGGGTCTTTTCTAGAACTTGATATAAACCAAGTGTGACAGGTCACACCCCTAATCCCAGCACTTGGGAGACTAAGGCAGAAGGATCCTCAATTCAAGACCAGTCTGGCTATATAGCGAGACCCTAACCTTACCAATGGACTTTACATCTTAAGCTCTCCAGTAGATATTTTGTATTATTTCATTTTACATTGAATTTTTATTCTTCTGTTAAAATTTGTGAGCATCTTTTTATGTGTTAACTGGTTGTTTGTGTATATTCATTACTAATTGCTCATATATTTTGTACATTTTAAAAATCATTTGTCCTAATAATCGATTAAATTAGTTTCAATGTCAAGCATTGGGTAATAATGTTCTGAAGAAGAGCAACAGATCAAAAAGAGATGCCTTTCTTGAAATGAAAACACACTAGAAATAGAACCAAAAGCATATAACTCTGCAGGTTATAATAAAAATGTTAATTCAAGAGGCTTATCACAACTGCAATTAATGGTCTTGGAATAGCTGACAATTTTGAAGATAACACCCACAATTCTATAACCAAATTGTAAATGACAAAATATCAGTTAAATTTATACAATCTAGAGGGTAAAAGTGCATGCAAGCTAAGTCTTCATTCATACAGGCAACAAATATATTTAAGCACCTCCCATGTGCTTAATTACACTTGCAAGCTCTGCAGGTGAGAAAAAGTAAACAAAGCAATGTTCTTCTTGCCACTACAGAACTTTAATAGAACTCTATAGAGAGGAATCAACAATAAACAGGGTAGTACCTGAAGAAGCTAAGCATTAAATAAGACAATGCCACAGAAAAGCTGGTGAGTTAGCTTGGTGTGTAAAGATGTTTGCCACTAAGCCTAAAAACCAAGTTCCATCCCTGGGGTGGACCTACATTTTTTAAGGAGAGAACAAGTTCCCATAGGATATCTTCTGACTTCTGCACTTCTCTGTAGCATATGTGTCTTCATACCCATAAATAAATAACACATAAATAATTTGGCAATACTAAAAATAAATTTGGAAGATGTACCACCAAAATTCATCAATACATCACAAAACTAGAAAGAGATGGAGCTTGGATTACAACATTAATTTTTCTGTCTTTTGTCATAATAATCTTAAATATGTGTACATGTGCATGAACTAACCTAAATTATATGCTTAAATATAACAACCTTCTGATGATAGAATATATGTTTTCTCCTTTGAATTCTATATTTTCTTTTCTTCTTCATAGTGAGCATATTGCTTATGCAAAAATGATTAAAAATTTTCAAAATGAATTAAGCAGAGTACAGAAAGTTAAACTTGCCTTTTTATTCGGACAGAGTGACAAGAATTTAGCTTAATCCTCAGCACAGCAAACAAGTGAACAACAAGCAAGGAATAAACAAAACCTCGTTAGGTAAAACATAGATTGCTTTCTTAGAAGTCAGTTTTATTCATTTAAAGGACACCGGCAGCATGAGAGTGTATAGTCTCAGGCCCTTGACTAAGTGCTTTGAATTTAATAATTTCTTTTGTTTTCACATTATACTTCCCATTTTCCAGGCAAGGAAATGGTGTGAAGTGTGAGGAACAGTGTCTTGCTTAAGCTTATACAAAGACCTGACCACAGTGCTTTAGAAAGTGTCTGAGGTGCATTGGTGTGAAGAAGTCCCCATCCTTCAGTACCTCCTTCCCCTTGCATTGATGCTACCTGCTAAATACTATTCTTATGAGTATTTTACTTTCACTGGTTGTCATTGTGGAATCACTTTGGGAACTCGCAGTTCAAGTGGATCCTTCTAGAGATTCAGACTAAACATTAAATACTGAAATCCTGGCGTAAAGCTTTTGTAGGATTCCAGATAATTCTTGTAAACAACCAGCCTTGAAAAAGTCACTTCCTCTGTGAACAGAATGCTCCAAATCTTACTTTTTTTGGCACAGTGGTTAAATTGTTATTAGTGGGCTTTTTGTTATTTGTTTGTTATTTGGGACAATGTGCCGCATAGCTTAAGGCTAACACATTATCTGTAATCAAACTTTGATCAATACAGTTTTCCAGTTACATGTATGTAACTAAATACCTATGTTCAAAAATGGAAAACTGGTTAAATTCTTCAAATACTTTGTATTCATGCCAAAAGTAAAATTTGATTTTAATGTAAAATTTTCAGGTGAAACTTTGTTTAAGGGAGCAATAAATAACAATTTCTAATTATTTCATGGCATTCTTCTATTGTTATCTCTTTACAACTATGATTGTGAATTATAAATGTTTTCTACATTTCAGTAGATGGAAATAAAATTCCCTTGATGTGTGTGTGTGCGTGTGTGTGTGTGTGAGTGTGTTTCAGTTACATATTTGAGTTTTATATTTCACTCTGCTTTATGTATAATTCTTGTTGTATTATTGCATATGACTTCTTGATGCTCTTATGTAAATCTCTAACAGCCATTGCACATTAGTATGGATAACATCATATACCAGTATTTATAATTATAGAAAATGAAGACCTGAGGAAATTATGAGGTGACCCAAGGACAAATACATTTCCCTGATAATTTAGATGAGTAGAAATTCTGTGACAGTTTGGGTCATTTGCATAATTACTTTACTTTTATACTTCACTTGGTTTTTTTATTACGTTAATACATAAACACTTAAAATTTTTATCTTAAGATAAATTGCCTGTGAGAATTTTGAATTAATCAAAAAATGCGTTCCCTCAATACCCAGGCATTATTAAATCTCTCTGTTCCATTTTCCATACCCGCAATATTCTATAATAGTAATATGTAACATAACAAGCAAATATATCCAGAGTGCTCACCCAATATTAATAAAACCCCATAAACCTGGGCTCTACCTTTTCAAATACTATGCTTTTAGTTTTAAAATCTCCTTTGCCTGAAATTCTTTAAATATTGTTACAATGTTAAAAAACAAACAAACAAAAAGCCAGAAAGTGGATATTTAATCAATGTGACCACATTGGAAAGAACAGATTGAAGACTGAACTTATCCAAAATATATACTGATGTGAACTTTAGATACAAAGATTTTTTTTAAACTGTATCATCCAACTCTTTAAACGTAAGCTAAGTTTCAGATACCCACTTTAAATATATATTGTCATAAATTTCTGTCTTAAATTAGAGCCTCATATAGATAAGAAAGAGACAGAGGGAGGAAAAATATTCAGCAAGTACAAGTACTTATTAATCAGTTTGTCTCCTCTTTATAGGAATTTTAAAATTTAAGCACTATAGAGTTCTAGAACTATTCTGTTTTTATTAGTAGACAGCAAAAGTCCCAAATCAGGGATTAGGAAAGCTTACAGGTTATTAGGAAAACCCTTTTAAGGAAAATCATAGCCTTTAGGCTGCTGCTGAGGAAGCTGAGATTTGTTCGAAGAATCTCTTAATTATCTTTCCTACTGCTGAAGCTCAAACTTCTGTATGAAAAAGAGAGTTCTTCCTTTTAATGAACTCCCAAATGCTATGGCATTTATTAAGGAAATATTTTAAGTAGAACCATTATTTAGAAAATACTTTATTCTTTGCTCACTGCCACTGCTCCGGCCTCCATCTTATTAGCTTCCTAGCAGGAGGTTGAAAGAAATCTGTGAGAATACATGGTATTCTCTTAACTTTGTACTTACCTGATTAAGAAAAAATACATTAAGATGCTAGTAAGTACTGATCAAGAAAACTCTTAATCAGGTTAGAAGCTGATTACATCTATTAAGATTCCTGATATTTTCTTTGTTCTTTAACTTTGTAATTAATCTGAATAAAATTAAAGTTCCGGGGAAATTCATTTTCCTGGGCACTATGAATTACTTAATATGAAAAGACATTGTATTCTATTTTGAAATACTGGTTAGAGTAGAAAAATAAAGATATTCTTCTATACCATCTGTCTTAGTTAGATTTCCTATTGCTGCGAAGAGACCATTACCACAGTAACTCTTATAAAGGGAAGCATTTAATTGGGTGACTTATAGAACAGAGGTTTAGCCCATTGTCACCATGGAGGTACATAGCAATGTGCAGGCAGACATGGTGCATATATTCAGGACTGCCTGTTTGGCTCTGGACAACATGGTTTTCTATGGGAAGGGCTATCTCTCCCTTTCCCACTTTGCTCAGTTGCCTATAGTTCTTTGTGTAGTGTTGAGTCTCAAGAGCTTTGCCCACTGCAGTTTGGCATGTTCATTGCAATTCCACTTGTACAGTTCATGTTTGGGTGGTCATATAGGTGAAATACTGAGAGACACAATCACATAGCAAAGTCCCTGTTCCTCTGGGCTATTACAGTCCTTCTCCCTCTTCTTCTGCAGTGTTCCCTGCAACTTGGGTGTTAAATTTTTTTGTAGATGTATATTATTTGGACTGGGATCTACAATTGCATTCTGATTGGTTGTGGTTTTTTTTTTTTTGTAATGATCTTTGCCTATTGCGAAGCAAAATGTCCTTGAAAGCTACACTTACCTGTGGTTTAAGGATGCACATTTATAGATGATTATTAAAGAGTATCCAGTCTAGTAAATCAGTGGTTGTAGCACTGATTAATTGGTTAGGTTTTGTGTACCAGGCATGATTTCCCTCCAGTTGAGTAGAAGCAGGAACTTGTATTCTTATGAGAGGTATACATGGATCTCTGTGTCTGCTTCCATCAGTTACTGGATGAAGGTTCTATGATGACATTTAAGGTAGTCACAAGCCGATGACGGGGACATCCACAGAAACAACTGACCTAAGCTGACTGTATGTAATTGCAGCTGTATAATGAAGAAGAACACTTAAAAGAAATCCCACACTAGCTCAGAATTGAGTATAATAGAGGGTTATTTATTTATGGATAGACTCACAGATCAAAATCTTCTGCTGGGACAGAGAACAGCAACTGAATCCTGTAGCCAGAAAAGAGGCTGAACATGCGCTTTACATCGGCATAAATAGTATAAGAGGGCACACCCAAGTGGGCAGGTAACTTAAAGGCTACTGGCAGCAGGAATTCCTATAGTACCTCCCCTTTTGTTTAAATAAGAGGGTTCTAAGCCTAATACCAAATTATATACAATAAGAACAAATATATCAAGCAAGAAATATGTGATAAATGTTTTAATAATTATTCTATCCTAATGAGTTTAAGTCTTATATAATAAATAACTTGGCCAAGTCATGAGAGGAAAGTAACTACAACTATCTAGTCTTTAAACCCATTGAAGACCCGAGAAGGGAAAATAATATTACTTGAGTAAGCAGGAAGTATAATCAAGCAACTTCCAAAATGTGCAAGAATTGACAGAGACAACTGGCTACCTGGGCAAACACCCAAAGTCTAATTTTCAATGTTGGAACAACCAACTTAAGCTAAGGCCTAGAGTAGCTGACAGATCAGTTTAGAAATTTTTCTAAACCATCTTACCCTGTCTTGGCAAGATTTGACAGTCCTTTTTTTGTATCCTACATGTCCTAGCCGGACATTGTTCATCTTGTCAGTGTTTAATGCAAGGGCAGTTCATTGCTCAAAAGCCAGTTTTGCCAAAAAGAAAACGAGCTCTGAGTGGAGTGTTTTTGGTGCTCAACATTCTCTCGGGAAGAGATCGGTGCTGCCAGGGGCAATTATGTCTCATTTCAACAGAACCCTAAGTTATTTAAATGCCATATTCTACAGCTCTTTGAAGTGGTTGAAGATTACATCTCTATGCAGAATATAATTTCTATGTATCTAAAGAACCTGATTAGTCTAACTATAAGTATGACAAATATAGATAACTATTGATCTATAATTATTAATATCTATATAACTTAAAAACTAAGACTTCATATTGCAATATTATACAATAAACAACTGTGCAACAAATGAGGACAATGACCTCAAAATGTAAGCAATGTATAAGTATTTTGATCAGAGGTAGAAATGTACATTGCAATATGATAAATATATCCTAAAATTGTATCAATATACAAAAATGTTTTAACCAGAGGTAGAAGCATGCATGTATACAATATGACAAAATAACTTTGTCTAGATATACAAATATTGTAGACAAAAATAGGAACAAATTCAATATAATTTAAGTTTGTATCAGTATATAAAAATCTATACCAATGTAAATTGCGTATAAATAATACGCACAAGTATTCACTCTATTATTCACTATTATTATTAGTGTGAGTAAGCTAACACTAATCAATTATCTAATCCAATTCCCCGCCATTTTTTCAAAGAGATCCCTGAGCCTACATAATTTCTGCCTACCAACCCCCAACCTATACCAATTATAATCAACCCCTAAATGATGTCCCTAACCCTGAGGACAAACTTTGTTGGGAGAGGAAACATCGTCTTCTAGAATTACTTCCAGCTGTCATGGGGGTGATGTTCTTTCTATGGGATCCTATGAAAATACAATGATGGTTAAGTTCCAAGATTACTATCTGGTATAATTGCAAATAGTCTCTGAGTATTTGGTAAGGTTTTTCTGAGGTTCCTATTTGGAGTTCTGGCCAGAACATTGTAAAAAAGTGCACTATTTCAGCTAACTAAGTTGAAACCATCTTGAGCAACGGGTACCCAAAATAGGTCTTATAGTAGTGCTATCAGTATCATGACATCATATCAACCAGGTGGAGTTGTTGTTGTGGGGCCCCATCTTCTTCCTGGAAACTTCAAAGATTACTGTAGAAAAAGTCATTGTTCATTGTGAAAACTTAAACATTATTTATACAGACATATATATTCAAAAAAGGCATGATAAAGACAAATATAGGTATAAAGAAAAGTAAATTTTTTTTCTAAATTCTTTTTTCTTTCTGTCCCAAATCATGACTCCTGATATGAGACAGAGACTTTGAATTTTTATTTTAACAACATACTTGGATTTATAGAAGGACAGAGCCAGTGTCCAACTCCAAAGCCAGCTTTTATTTTTAAGTGAATCATGATTAATATTTTAGTTTATGTTTTGAGATTCTTACCCTCAGATGACATGTCCTCATAAGTAGTAATTCTCTTCTCTTGGTGATCCTATCTGGATAATTATCTTTTCCTCTTTAGGCCTCTAGATGTCCAGGGTCTCTTGACTTTTTGAAGATGAGTATTTTACTGAAAAAACAATAAGAGAACCCTGCCTCAGCCCTTATGAGGTTTCCTTATCACCTGAATGGTTGTCACTGTTGTGGATGAGCTGTCATTTCTCTTTTTCAAGAGGTTGCTCACCCAGGCGGTGGTGGTTCATGCCTTTAATCC
Source organism: Ondatra zibethicus (assembly GCA_004026605.1). Classification (NCBI taxonomy): domain Eukaryota; kingdom Metazoa; phylum Chordata; class Mammalia; order Rodentia; family Cricetidae; genus Ondatra; species Ondatra zibethicus. The sequence goes on along the minus strand of PVIU01000989.1, from coordinate 140,063 downwards.
CAGCATTCAGGAGGCAGAGGCAGGTGGTTCTCTGTGAGTCGGAGGCCAGCCTGGTCTACAAGAGCTAGTTCCAGGACATGCTCCGAAGCTACAGAGAAACCCTGTCTCAAAAAAAGAAGTTTCTCCTTTTCAAAGAGAATCTTTATTAATTTCGATGATATCAATACTTTTTCTTCTCCTGTGGAAACAAGAGTGAAACCCTTCGCCAACACAGCACATCTCCTGGTTTCCATTGTGAGGTGAACATATCTTGAAATACACCAACTGATTTATTTCAGAAAACTTTTTTATTATCTAATGTCCCTCTGCTACTGTTGTCCCTTTTTCATTAGCTTTAAGAAAATACAAAGCTAATAAAGCATTATGCAGTCTATTTCTGGTGAGTATTTTCCACTCCTTTCTGTTGGTTTAACATATCCTTTATAGTTCAATTTGATCTTTCCTGACCTGTAGGATTGTGTGGTATACCTGAAATATGCTTAATATTATAATAAGCAAAAAACTCTTTCAATTTCTTAGAGACATATGCTGGACCATTATCTATTTTTATTTTTGCAGATATACCCATGATGAATATAACTCCAAATAAATGTGTGATTTCTGAATCAGGCTTTTCTGAGCTTAAAGCAGTTGCCCATTGAAAACCTGAATATGTGTCTATGATGTGTTGCACATATTTTAATTTACCAAATTCCATGGAGTGGAATATATCCATTTGCTACATCTCATTCCTTTGAGTACACTTTGGGTTACTCCCTGCAGGCAATGGTGTTTGGTTATAGAAAGAGCAAGTAGTACCTCTCTTTTTATAATCTCCTTAGCTGGTTGCCATATAATAGAAAACTCTTTCTTTAAACCTTTGTTATTGACATGATTTTTTAATGAAATTCTGAGGCCTGCAACATTCTTTCAATCAATAATTGATCAATTTCTTCATTACCTTGTGCTAGAGGACCTGGCAGACCCATATAGAATTGGATGTGTGAATTATAGGACTTTGTTCTACCTTACTTAATTCTTCTAATTTGTAACCTGCCTTCCTTGATTTATTTGCATCTGTATAAAATGTATGGGCTCCAGTTTTTGGAGCATCACATATAATTCTGGGAAGAATATAAGAAGTTCTCTTTATAAGGTTAAATGCTTTAGAGATAATTGCTATTAATTTCTGCCAAAAAATTAGCACAAGCTCTTTGCCATGGATCATTGTCTTCCCATAACTTTTTTATTTTATCAGTAGTAAAAGGCACTATAATCTCTGCTGGGACTATACATGTTAATTGACAAACTCTCAATTTGCCTTTTATAATTAATTCAGAGACATTTTCCACATAAGTTTTTAATTGTTTACTTGGTTTATGTGGTAAAACAATTCATTCTTAGACAATGTTTGCCCTCTGCATTAACATTCCTGTAGGAGAAATTCTGGAAGGCAAAATGATTAGAATACAATTAAGATTTGGATTCACCCTATCCATATGTGCCTCTTGTAATTTTTCCTCAACAATTGTCAATTCCTTTTCTGCTTCAGATGTTAATTCTCTGGGACTATTCAAGTCTTTATCACCATCTAAGATTTTGTTTAAATGAATTATTAGATAAGGTGTTATCACAAAATCCAGTCATAGACTGGGAATGTCTCCTAACAATCTTTGAAAGTCATTAAGAGTCCACAACTGGTCTCTCCTAATTTGTGCCTTTTGTGTTCTAATTTTCTGTGAACCTATTTTATAACCTAGGCAATTGACAGAATCTAATCTCTGTATTTTTTCAGGAACAATTTGTAATCCCCATTTAGGCAAAACTTTCTTTACTTCTTCAAACTTCCTTTCTAAAGTCTCTGCATTAGAATCAGATAACAAAATGTTATCCATGTAATGGCAAATTATAGAATTAGGAAATTGCCTACGTATTATTTCCAATGGCTGGCTGACAAAGTATTGACACACAGTGGGAGAACGGGCCATCACCTAGTAGGCTGAGAATTATTATAAGTAGGCACTATGAAGGCAAATTTTTCTCTGTCCTTTTCTTGTAAAGGTATAGTGAAGAAACACTCTTTTAAATCAATAACTATAAGAGGCCATCCTTCTGGTAATATATAGGGCAAAGGAATTCCAGATTTTAGAGGGCCCATAGATTGAAGAACCTTATCGACAGCTCTTAGATCTGTCACCTTTCTCCATTTGCCAGATTTCTTTTCAACAACTATGGGAGAATTCCAAGGGCTGGTAGATTCTTCAATATGGTGAGAATCTAGTTATTCCTGTACCAGCTGTTCCAAAGCCTGCAGCTTTTCTTCAGCTACAGGCCACTGTTTAACCCATATTGGTTTCTCAGTTAACCATTTTAAAGGTAGGGCTGTTGGTACCTCTAAATGTTTGCTAGTTGCTTTACATTCTTGTACAGCCTGAATGGCTGGTTAACTTTGTATATAGTACCTTATAAGATCCTTCCCAGAACTATGAGTTCCAGGGACTGCAGGAATGTTAATCTGGGTATTCCATTGCTGCAGCAGGTCACAACCCCATAAATTTACTGCAATATTATCCACATATGGCCTTAGCCTCCCTCTTTGACCTTCTGGCCCAATACAGTCAACCCATCTTGTGCTTTGTTTAACTTGAGATATGGTTCCAATTCCTAGTAATTGAGCATCTGACTCTTGAAGAGGCCAATTTGGATGCCAAGATTCTGGAGTTTGGAGATTCTGGATACTCATGCCTGCACCTGTGTCTATCAAGCCAACAATTACAATACCATTTATACACACTCTTAGCTTTGGTCTTTGATCACTCATAGAAGTCTGCCATAATATACATTTCCTATTTCCTGTTGAAATTTTTGATATATCCTCTACGTTTATTCCATCATCCAGCTTTTACAGAAAGCTCTGGATTTTTTAATTTTCCTGGTGAGACATGTCCTTCATAGTGACTGGGAATGACTGAACCACTTTTGGCTTGGGGGCCGGTGGGAGGCCTCTCAAGGAGTTTCCTGATGGTATCTGGTTACCTTGTCTGTCTTTTGTTGATCTACATTCATAATATGAAGAAAAAACTGAGTCCCAATATCCAACAAATGGATATATCACCATAACCATATAAGCCTTGTAGAATACAATCCATAGTATTAGCACAGAAGTTACTAAAAGTTTCATTGTTAATGTAGTGTGCCATATTGAATTATTAATTACCTGTTATGAGATCCCGTAAATTGTTTTAGGTGTAATAATCTTTATTGTCCAGCAGATGTTGTGATTGCAGAGTCACGAGTAGCAGTGATGCAACTGGTGGTGACAGAAATGGTTCTGAGACACTTTAGTTTCCCACATTGGTACTGGTTAAATCCTGAGAAATATGCTTTGCTTGACAAATTAAAAGCAATAAAATCAATTCCATACATGGAGCAAGAAACCCAGAACTCACAGTCAGGGAGCACAAACCTGAAGCTGCCCAAGTGACACCATGCGGCAAAGAATGTGGCAGTGGTGAAGGGGATGTTCTCAAGTTTGGGAAATTTCCAAGTCACTGCATGCACCACTATGCTGTGGTGGGGGTCTTACAAAAAAACACTTAGGTAAAATCAAGCCAAGTGGACAGGGTAGGGAGACTTTCTGGACTGTGGACCAGTTAGGCCTTTAGGCCATTGACCCTGTAGGTATGGAGTCCTAATCCATGTGGGGTGCCACATGAAGAAGGATGCTTAAAAGAAATCCCACACTAGCTTAGAATTGAGAATAATAGTGAGTTATTTATTTAGGGGTAGATTCACCGATCACAACCCTCTGCTGGAATGGGGAACAGCAACCGAATCCTGCAGCCAGAAAAGAGGCCAGATCTGTGCTTTACATCGGCATAAATAGTATAAGAGGCCGTGCCCAAGTGGGCAGGTAACTTAAAGGCTACTGGCTGTAGAAATTCCTATAGCAGTAGAAGATCTAATACCCTCCTCTGGTCTCTCTCTCTTTCTCCCCCCCTCTCTCTCTCCCTCCCTCCCTCTCTCTCTCTCTCTCTCTCTCTCTCTCTCTCTCTCTCTCTCTGTGTGTGTGTGTGTGTGCCCTCTCTAGAGGGCAAAAATAAAATATTTTAAAAGCTTTTATTCAAAAAGTGATTTTAAGTAGGCAAATGAATATTTTGGAGGCTTTTTATCACAAATTAAATAAATCTGCTTCTTTATATGACCATTTACTATCTGACTCTCTGCATCAAATAATATCATGTTGAAATGTAAAATAGAAGCAATAAAGGCTTTTAGTAAAAAGAGAATGAAAAAATATCCCATGGGCTAGAAGATAATATTGCATCTAAAAGAAGACTTAAATAATATGGGGGCTGGAGAGATGGCTCAGAGATTAAGAGCACTGGCTGCTCTTCCAAAGGTCCTGAGTTCAATTCCCAGCAACCATATGGTGGCTCACAACCATCTGTAATGAGATCAGGCGCCCTCTTCTGGTGTGCAGGCATACATGGAGGCAGAATGTTGTATACATAATAAATAAATAAGTCTTTTTTAAAAAGCCATAATATGTAAAGAATTCTTGGAATTTGGGCCTGGAGAGATGACTGGATGATTAAGAACATTTAACTTGGGTTTAGCCCCCAGTACTAACATAGCAACTCACCACTGCGATAGCTCCAGCTCAAGGAGACTGCGGCCTTTCTTCTGACCTCTATGGGCCAAAAGGTAGGTATGTGCGTTGTGCCATAGCTTCTTGCAGGAAAACATTTATACACATAGAACAAACAAACAAATGAACAAAAATAAATATGTAATCTTAAAGAATTGTTCAAATTCAAGTAATAAAAAACCCCACAAAAGTTACAATTAGAAAATGAACAAAGTATATAAGCATTTCATCAAATAATTTATATGTGTAAAAAATAATCAAAATATAAATTAAAACTTTAAGGAACTATTGCTAAATATGTATATAAATGACTGAAATTAAATCACTTTCTATCCCAAGTGTTAGTCTGGGTCAAGGAGCACAAGATATACCTTAGCCCCAGTCCTTCCGGGCTGTGTTATAGTATTGCCCTTTCTTGCCTAGAGAGTTACCCAATGACAGTTACATAAAGGGCTTGTACATGAGTATGCATAGTTGCTTTAAGAGCCCTAGAGTTGAGTGATGTAAATTATCTATAGGTAACTGAAATTCAAATTCCCATATATCTGTTTTATTAAATACACTCAGCAGTAAAGACACATGTATTATGGTTGAGTATCCTTTAGGTATATACCCAAAAGTGGTATTATGGTGTCTTGAAGTAGGTTGTTTCCTAATTTTCAGAAAAATTGCCATACTGATTTCCGAAGCAGGTGTAACAGTTTGCACTCACACCAGCAATGCAGGAGTGTTCCCTTTACCTCACAACCTCTCCAGCATAAGCTGTCATTAGTGTTTTTATCTTGGCTATTCTGACAAGTATAAGATGGAATCTCAGAGTTGTTTTGAAATGCATTTCCCTGATGGCTAAGGATGTTGAACATGTCCTTAAGTGTCATTCAGCCATTTTAGATTTATCTGTTGAGAGTTCTCTGTTTAGTACTGTACCTCATTTTTTATTGGATTATTTGTTCTTTCGATGATCAATTTCTTGAGTTCTTTATATATGCTGGAGATCATCCCTCTGAAATGTGCTCATCTTTGTTCATAGAAGCCTTATTTGTAATAGCCAGAACCTAGAAACAATCTAAATACCCCTCATCTGAAGAATAGAAAAAGAAAAGGTGGTACATTTACACAGCAGAAAAAAATGATAACATCTTGAAATTTGCTGGCAATGGTTGGATCTAGAAAACATCATATTGAGTGAGGTGACCCAGACCCAGAAAGACAAATATAATATGTACTCACTCATAAGTGGCTTTTAGAGATAAAGCGAAGAAAAACCAGCCTACAATTCACAACCCCAGAGAACCTAGACGACAAAGATGACACTCGGAGAGACATACATAGATTTAATCTACATGGGAAGTAGAAAAAGACAAGATCTCCTGAGTAAATTGGGAGCTTGGGGATCATAGGAGAGGGTAGAAGGGTGGAAGGAGGAAAGGAGGAGAATGGAGAAAAACATATAGCTCAATGAAAACAATTAAAAAAGATAAAATGTTCTTGTCTGGATAAGCAAGCCCAGGAAGGAGAGCCTAGGGACTGGTACATAGGTCTCTGAAGCTGTATTAACACCATTACACCCCATATCAACTCCAGCTATCCCCTCCGCTTTGACAAACATGCCTTTCCCACTGTGTCTGCCTCTTGCTGTTTGAAATAAACAGTTCTGTATGCTGAGGTCAAAAAAAAAAAAAAAAAAACCAGAAACATGTACTACTGTTATCTGCAAATAAGACCAATAAACAAACATGTCAATAGAAGATAGATGTTTTTATTAGCAGAACCATTGTGATTGTGTGTATATGTGTATGTCTGAGCTTATGTTAGTATAGGTCAGAAAAGAGCGTTGGATCCCCTGGAGCTTGAATAGCAAGGGACGGTGAGTGGTCTGCTATGGATGCTGGGAACCCATCTCTACTTTGGTCTTCTGGAAGAGCAGTGTGTGCTCATAATTACCCAGCTCTCTCTCCAGCCTAAAAGATACACTTTCTAAATGCTGCAAAATGTAGTGTATACACACAGTTGAACATGACTTTGCCATGAAGACATGAAAACCTGTAATTTAAAGCAACACAGATAGAGCAAGAGGAGACTGAGTTAAATGAGATAAACCAGGCAAAGAAAAACTAACAAATGCTGAATGTTGTCTCTCATGTGTAAAAGTTTAAACAATTCTGTCTACATGTTAAATAACATTTATGAGATATTAAGAAGGAGAGAAGGAGACATAGGAAGACTTGTATTTGATGGAGAATGTATTATGTAGATGCAGAAATATCACCATGAAGCCCATTAAAATCTATAATCAGTATATGCTGACAGAATTAATTCAAGAGGCTTCTGAGCAGCAAGAGTGTAGAACATTAAATGAACTTCTTGTGTCTATATATACCTATATATAAACACATACATATGCATGTGTGTATATTTAGTATGTATGGATGGATGTGTTTATACATAAACATGGATATTTATATATGTTTGCACACTGCTATTATTGTGATTTAGTTGAAGTTTGTCACCAGGTCTCATATTCTGATTCCTAGTGTGTTCTGCTGGAGAGAAGGATTATTTTAAGAGGTGGCACCTGTTGGAAAGTGAAGAGGCCAGACCTCCCTGTCCTGCTAGGGTTAATACTTTCTCCCTGGGGACCCCTTTCTCTCTTTGGGTCACACTGTGATCTTTTTCAGTTTCCAAAACTATGGGCTAAATTTACCTGCTTTTGTAACTTAAAAATGACTACAGAATTTATTATTTTGTCATATGTATGTGTACATATATGTTATTCTAGAAAACATTAATTTTAAGAATATGAAGGAAATCAGTGGTTGCCAGTGTGTATAATGGCAGGAGCTGCATGAAGAGGAACTGAAGGGAGACTGAGAAAGTTCTTTTGAAAATGAAGGATGCATGCTCACTATTTTGATTGTGCTAGTAGTCTTACAAATATCTCAAAACTTCTCCAGCTGAAAAACTTAAACTTCTAGAACTTACTGCATGTCTTTTGTACTGCAGTAAAAGGAAAATACGATTCCATGTTTCGAACACAACATGCTTCTCTGCTATGCGTGCTCCAAACTGGCTGCCAAACAAAACTGGAAAGGGACAACAGAAGTACAGTATAAGAGCTACTTCGGCAGTGATAGTTGCATGCAGGCACAGAAGCTGACCTTGAATTGGAACATGGGTAGAAGAGAATAACAATGATAACAGCTCACAATTATTTAATCTCGACTTTCAATGGAAGGATAGCAGTGTGAATGCAGGAGTTACATATGTATACATGAATTCCTTTAATATGTGTACATTTCTCTATGCCAGTTATTTATTTTGTTTGCATATATGCACAAACTTAGTCCCCCATATATGTTAGGTAAATGCATCAACCACTTAGTTATAGCTCATATCTTCCGAACTTTTCTTCATTTTCTTCATCATGCTTGTTACAAAATACACTTCAATTAATCCGAGTATGTTTTTTTCTTATTATTATAACTATCTCAACTTCGTCTCGACCACATTTATAAGGGAGAAGAGTTCATGGTATTTGATAATAGCTTCTGGGGGCACTGCTGCAGTGTTTACAGAATTGTCTCCATAATCACTTACGATGAGGGACGGCAAGTGCCCAGAGCCAGGGAAGTAATGCCCTGGGGTCAAAACTAGCACCTAAGACACCTCCAGATCTTTGACAGTGTGTAGTCACTTACTTTGTCCCCTGGTGTCAGGTGACCCCTGAAGATGGCATGAGTGTCCCCAGGCTACTAGCAACTGCGTTGAGGGCTGCTGTACACATTCCTCTGAGCCTGGACAAAGTTTAAATTGAGTCACAAAAGCTAAGGGACCTGCCTGAGGCTAAACAGAGAGGAAATATTTGAGTCCTTCAGGCTTTCGCCTGCTCCTGTTAGCAGTGAAACCCTCTTTACTTGAGCAAAACTGCTAATAGTTTAAGCACTTACAGTGATAAAGCAGAAAATATAAGCAATGCTTTGTCTCAGTAACAGGCCTTTGCTGTGAGTGTCAATTCTGGGATGCAATTTTCCCCTTGAACAAGTGGAGAGAACAAATGAAAGATGTTCTCCTTGTTTATATGTATAAAACACTTCTTAGCTCAAAAGCTGATCCTGGCATACTGTGCCCAGTGCACGTCTGATATTTCCTATTTCAGATTTATGGCCAATTTGGAATTTGCTGCTGCTGCTGTTTGCAGCCCCTATTTCTCTGGGCTAGCAAACCTATAAATAGTTTACATGCGGTTCAATTTTTTAGCCTATTTCCTTGTCAAATACATGGGCTCTGCGCTTTCAGAAATGGCAGGAGTAATCAGAATCAGACATAGAGGATAGGAAATGGTAGTTGGCAAAGGTGTTACTGGAACCTTCTCCCTCAGCCCCCTCTTCTTTCCCTTCATCATCATAGTTTCCATAGGAAAATGTCCTTGGCTTCTCAGAAATAGCCTGCCCTCCACCACAAGGACTCCAGTGAGCGACTGTGCCTTTGTGCCACAGTCCAATCAGATCCAAAGTTTCCATTTTTGCTGACTTACATATGCGTATATTTAACGATTTTCTCTTGGGGCTCAAGTAACTCACATTTTATGTGGAATAACTTAATTTTATGATGTGTTCAGTATGAATATATTTTCTCCTCCTATTCCTTTAAGACAGTGATATTTGATTCTTCATGTATGGTAGCATTAAGGTAATCTAGAATGTAAGCTCATCATTTCTGTCCACTTTCTAGGAACAATCTCATATTCCCAGTATGCGACTGAATGCAAGTCCTAGTACCAACAGTAGAAAGAAGAAGGCTGGCTGAGTAGCTGATGAGGTGAAGGGGAAAGCGGAAGAGTGACAATAGTCCTCATTGTTGTGTTCCATCCTTTCAGTTTCTAAGCTACTCACTTAGCAGCAGAAAAATTATAAAACTTCAGTGCATACAGGCACAATGAGGCCTGTGAGACTTGCACAGAGCTTGGGAGGCCTCATCTCAGTGAAGTTCCTCATATGACATGACCTGAAAGGCTCCCTTCTTATCAAAATAGCTAAAAGCTGCCATGACTCCTCCTTAAAATGATACTCATGTTTCTTCACACTGCAAAATTGCCAACAGTCAGGTAAATCAATGTGGAGAACAATGCTGGGTTCACCTGGGTCTACAAGAGCTTGTTCTGTGCCACGGCCCTTGATCAAGCTGCTCGATGACATAGCAACAGTGAAGCGTCATCTCTGACATTGAGTCTCTTAATGGAAATATTTTGAGATTGTACTTATCATACATCCAAGGGGTAAAATAGAGGATACTGCTTAATTTGCACAGAAAGAAAATAGCATCTTTTGGAAGCACATTCAAATAACTGTGAAATTTGAAGTTAAATTCCATCTTATAGAATCATACAATTGTGTAAAAATACCCCCAATTGCATTGGTTTGTGTCAGCTGATAGTTTTTATTTCAACTCTTCTTTAAAGCAAAAACCAGTTCTTCTTTTCCCATACAATGCAGACCACCAAATCTTTGTGGTTAGTTCCTGTGAAAATCAATCCAAATGCAAAGAATTTCTGTATTTCATTTTGAGATAGTTATGACTTTTTGATGCAAACATGGAATATTTCCTGAAAATTAGTGGTAGTTGTGCTATGTCCTGTGCATTATGCTGATGATATGGCTGTAGCATTTACCTGGTACCTGTCTGAGTTAATATTCACATCAGTAGTGGCTTAATTTCAAACTGAATAGAAAGGATCCAAGGATGTTAGGAGTAGAGGACTAAAAGTGGGCCAGAGACTGGAATCATTCTGCAGAGACTATTTAAGCTTTGGAATTTTCTAAAAACTGTGTTCTGGAAACCTCAAAGTCCATTTAGGACCATACTGTTTCTCTTGACTGACAGACCTCTTTATCTACCACCTAACTGTGATGTAGTCAGCTGAGCTCAGCAAGGTTTATTGTAAGCATGTCTTGGCCACTCTTCCACAATCTATTAAATTATATTTTTTCTGATGATATCAATACCAGTTTGTAAACTCCTTGAAGGCAGTGACTATGTCTTCATGTTTACATTCCTGGTACTTGGTATAGGGCTTAGCAAATAGCAAGAAAACAACATGTGTTTGCTAAGTGGGTGGAAAGATGGATAGATAATGTGGGATTCCCCTCTGTATGATGTGAATACTATTGGTTAATAAAGAAACTGTCTTAGGTCTGTTCAGGGCAGAATATAGGTAGGTGGGGAAAATTAAAGTGAATGCTGGGAGAAAGGAGGTGAAGTCAAGAGAAGCCATGTATCCCCGCAGGACAGAGACACCAGAACTTTACCCGGTAAGCCAGAGCCTGGTAGCGATACACAGATTAACAGAAATGGATTAAATTAAGATGTAATTCTTAGCCAAGGTAGTGCTCACTGTGCTCTGTCTCCTGCCACAAACCGCTGCTGCCATGATGCCCCACTCAGGAGCCTGGGGAGGAACAGATACGGACTGAACCCTGGGAGCACACAATCCTAAATAAAGAATTCTTCCCTTGACTCTCTCTTCCTGAGCTGAGATCTGAGGCACACACTGGACCCTGAAACCTCCCTCCCCGCCGCAAGATTGCCCTTTCCTCGTTGGGGCTTTGGTACCCCAGCACTCTCTCTTTCTGTGCTGAGATCGGAGGCTCACACTGGTAAGGTCCCCAAGGGCCTCTTTGTTCCACAGGATCCTGAACCTCCCCTCCCCCACTCCGCAAGATCGCCCTGTCCTTGGTGGGGCTTTGGTACCCCTGCACTCTCTCGTCTTGAGCTGAGATCTGAGGTGCACACTGGTCAGGCGGTGCCCACCTGGCTGTTAGGTCCCCGAGGGCCTCTTTGTTCCACAGGACCCTGCATTCCCCGACCCCAATCGCCCTTTCCTCTGTAGGGCTATGAAACCCCAGCACTCTCTCTTCCTGTGCTGAGATCGGAGGCAGCTCACACTGGTAAGGTTGTGCAAGCCTGGTGGTAAGGTCCCTGCAGGCCTCTTTGATCAACATGACCCCGCAACCCGCCCCTGCAAGATTGCCCTTTCCTCTGTGGGGCATTGGAACCCCAGGAATCTCTCTCCCTGTGCCGAGATAGGAGGTACAGAAGGATCAGAAGCCCAGATGGGACTTCCTCTTCCTGCACTGAGATCAGCTATCCAGAGGGGTGAATGTGTACAAGTCGTCCTGGGAGGTCCCAACCCACTGAGACTCCCCTGACTGAAATCAGAGGAAGAGATGGGTAGGCATCAATCCAAGAATTCCTCCAACAACCTGAAAAGCAACATGATAACAACAGAAACCAATGAGTACTCAACAGGAAAACCTGAGCAACCTAACCCAGAAGAAGTAGAAGACATCAACTTTAAACGTAACTTTAAGAAAGTGATAGAGACCTTTAAAGAAAGGGGATGAGAAAACTACCAAAAGATAGAAGAAATGAATAAATTTCTCAAAGATACCCTAGAAAACCAAGAAAAAGCAATCAAACAGGTAATGGAAACAGTTCAAGACATAAAAACTGAAATGGAGGCAATGAAGAAAACACAAACTGAGGGAAGGCTGGAGATGGAAAATCTGGGTAAACAATCAGGAACGGCAGAGACAAGTATAACCAACAGAATACAAGAGATAGAAGAAAGAATCTCAAGCGCTGAAGATACGATAGAGAAAATAAACTCATTGATCAAAGAAAACAACAAATCCAAGAAATTCTTAACACAAAACACCCAGGAAATCTGGGACACCATGAAAAGACCAAACCTAAGAATAATAGGGGTAGAAGAAGGAAAAGAAGCACAGCTCAAAGGCCCAGAAAATATATTCAACAAAATTATAGAAGAAAACTTTCCCAACCTAAAGATGGATATGCCTATGAGGGTACAAGAAGCATACAGAACACCAAATAGATTGGATCAAAAAAGGACATCCGCTCGCCATATAATACTCAAAACACAAAACGTACAGAATAAAGAAAGAATACTAAGAGCTGCAAAGGAAAAAGGCCAAGTAACATATAAAGGAAAACCTATCAGAATTACACCTGACTTCTCTATGGAAACCATGAAAGCTAGAAGGTCTTGGATAGATGTGCTGCAGACACTAAGAGACCATGGATGCAAGCCCAGACTATGATACCCAGCAAAGCTTACATTCACCATAGATAGAGAAAACAAGGTATTTCAGGATAAAAACAAATTTAAGCAATACATAGCCACAAACCCAGCCTTACAGAAAGTACTAGAAGGAAAACCACATCTAAAGGAAGCAAGCAACACCCATAATAACACAGACATCTAACAGCCCTCCACTAGCACAACTCAAAGAAGGGAAACACACAAACTCTACAACCCTAAAAAAA